>JAGFBZ010000352.1:100000-156791 GCA_018398805.1 Hirundichthys speculiger | reverse complement strand
AACAACTTCTTTCAGTCTGTTAGCTATTTTAGCTTGGCTGGTTTAGCTTATGCTAGCCCACGTAAACTAACTAATATGAATGCAAGCTAATTCATATTAGTTTAACTAATTAAGACTAGCTTACATTCATTTTGATCCAATCTGTCCAAACATCCTCGTTTCCAGCGTTGCTGAAACAAGCGCTGCCAGAGCTGAAACGAGGACTAGCAGAGCCTCGCTAGGCTGTTGCTCCAGTTGCTGCTCATGGGGTCAGACCAGTTACAGCTGGGTGAGTCTACCAGCGTCGAGGGGGGTCCTAACATAGTTCCACTAGGGAAGGTTCCTGGGATGATCCGCCCAGGCTCTCAGATCCTTCAGCCGACCCGCTGGAGGAGCTGCCAGCCAACCGTTGCAGGAGAACTTCCTATTTTAAATGTTGTTTTTGTGGCAACATCAGAAATGAACGCTATGTTTAGCCAACACATAGTTAGCTAAAGCTGCCTGCTGCTTGATATTTGTGAATTCCTGTGGAAAGTTTCCAAAACTGAACAGTTCCAGGATTCTTTAAGTATCTTGTCATGTAAAGTTTCTGGGAAAGCTTAATACACTTTTAAAGGTAATCTAATATTGACCAAGGCACAGTAGGTCTAAAAGTACGCAGGTTAGCCTGATGCTAACTTTAACTGGAATGTAGGAGCGTCCACAGCGTTTCTGTCTTGATACCAGTGACTTCCTGCCCCAAGAAAAGCTTCACATGACAAATAAAATCCATGTTGTTGTCAATTCCTGTTCAGATCCCTATTTCTTTTAAAAAAAATAAAATAAACAAACAAACAAAAAGACTCCCTTTTTAAAGTCAAAGATGTTGTTAAACTCCTAAAAACTATCTCGTGATTTGAGGGATTCTGGATGTTTCTATGTTTATTTAAAAAGTGCTATTCAAGCATGAAATTATGTTTTCTGCTAAAATCTGGATGAAAAACCATCAAACAGTTTTAGGAGCAGAAATCAGAGTAATGAGGATTTTCTTTATCTCAGAGCTGGTAGATGATTGTTTAGTGTGTAAAACCTAACATTATTAAATGTCTTAATTTGTTCATCAGTTGCCAACATGAGGTTGTTCACTCATTTTAAACATTAATCTGTGTTTTTTGGACGAAGCTTAGACCTCTGTAATTCTGCGTTATTAAAATCTTTGAGCTCATACTCGTTTTGATTTAAAAGTCAGGCGCTGTTGATGCTCGTGGACGGATCCTCAGCAACGTTCTGGCCTCTAAAGCTTCGGACGCAGCGATCCGATCACGGGTTTGTCCGCGCAGAACTCTTTCCACCAGGACGGACGTTCCAGCACCTGACTGCTCGTCATCATCGTCGACCACAGGTTCTTGTAGATCTGCAGGAAGGAGTCACATGGTCACGTTTTATTCTGGGAACAGGGTTTGATTCCTCAGCACATGTGCAGTTCCTGTTCAGGGAGATTATTCCACGTCACGTCTCCAGGTAGAACTACTGGAGCTAATGCCAACTCTGGGGTTGTGTGCTATGTGCTATGTTTCTGCCTTTACATCATTTCGTTTGCATTTTACCACGGTGTTTCCAACTGGTTAGGAATTTACCCGTAATATTTGCGTTGCCTATAAACCCGCCAGTGCACCAACCGGCCAAAAGAAAGAACCAATGAGAAAAACAAAAAGGGTATCACTGTTGAGTTCATGTCAGTGATTTTAAGCTTTGTTTATCTCGTACAGCGAGATGTAACAAGCAGTGCTGACAGGCCAGCTGGAACGCGCTCAAGAGCACCAGTTAGCTATTTTAGCTTGGCTGGCTCATCTTATGTTAACTCAGGATGCTAATTAGTATCACTTGACATTTGCAAATCCGTCCAAGCATCCTAATGTGTCACTTCTGAAACGACATCCAAAACAAGCCAGAGATGCAACAAAGACTAGCGGAGCTCAGCTGGGACCTGCCGATCTGCTGTCTAACCCGAACCCTAGCCTACTGTCTGCTTGTGTTGACCTAAGCCACATATAAACAACAACAACAACAACAAAAAAGTTTTAAAGAAGGAGGTATTCATATTCTTTTGGCTGCTTCTTCATCTCATCTTGGTGACTATGATGAACATCGAGGAACCAGACAACATGACAGCAACTGAAGGATCGTCATCGACATTCATCATTCCCACTTTGACCCCAGTCTGAAGTTAGGACGGAACCTGACGGGTCACAGAACTCAGCAGGACCTGAGCTGTAGTCCAGAAGACCGTCCCTCACCCGTCTCAACTGTCAAACATGACGTTACATTTTCAAATCTCTCTGTGGAACAAAAAGGTTCTTTCTTCACGTCTTTACCTGTCCGTCGGCTTTGCCGATAGGAGAGTTGAGGATGAAATCAGTTGGCGCCAACACGTCCACCAATGCTACCGCATCGTCCTTCAGCTGGGGACACAAGGACGAGGTTGAAGACAGTCATCTTTTCAACATCATGATTTATGGAGACTAACAGGAAGTTCAGAACAACACAAAATGAGAATACACAATAAAACATCGTGACCCCAGCGTCTTTGAGTCTCATGTTGGGTTTGAATAACTATGGTCCTCAGTGTCCTGAAGATGGCGCTCTTATGTCTTACATTTAATTCTTCTATCATTCGTTCTTTGGCTTTCTGTTTCAGAACCGACCACCCTGCTCACATCTTTCTGGAAAAACTACAAACACTCATCAGTCACTTCATCAGCTCCACCTGTTCAACTGTTCAACACAAATATCTAATCAGCCAATCACACGGCAGCAACTCCAAGCATTTACTCATGTAGGCGTGGTCAAGATGACCTCCTGAAGTTAAAGCAGCATCAGGATGGAGAAGAAAGAGGATGTAAGTGACTTTGAACGTGGTTGTTGGTACCAGACGGGCTGGTTCTGGTCGCTCAGTACCAGCTGATCATGGTTTAAACACCACAGTCCACCTGAGCATCTGTGCTGACGGACACATGGACGTCATGGTTCTGTACCTCGGAGCAGAGAGCGAGGATGGCCGTCTGGACCAGCTCTACGGGCCGACTTCCACTGAAGTAGTGACCTGGTGGAGAACAATGCTGTTATTTCGGCCGCTGAATCCAGACGTCTCAGCGTCTCTGCGGCACAGATTACGGTACCGACCCTGGTACAGCGTGGCCATGTGGCTGCTGAGGCTCCACAGTCCATACAGGGCACAGAGCCGGCCCAGGACCGGTCTGAGACCAGCCGGCGTCTCCTCGTCAGTGGTCACCTGGTGGAACCTCTGCAGACAGTTGTGTTCGGTGAAGGTGATGGCCAACGACCTGCAGTGGTAAACCTGGACAGAAATGAAGAAGTAATCAACAAAACCTTCATCAGGGTTCATCTTTGTTCAGATCACTCTACTAGTGGTGGAGCAAAGCATGCAATAAACGGAAGAAAACATTTATTTTTCAGCTTTTTAAGGCCTTATGGAGGAAGATCTGACCGGCTGACGCTGATTTAGCTACATCAGCTTAGCGCCAGCTGGTCTGGGAGAAAGGTCCGGTGAGTTCCCTCTAATTTTCTTTCTCAAAAACGTTTCTAAAGGTGAATTCCAGTTCCTCCCTTAACCCTCAATCTCAACCCTCAATCTCAAAAATGTTCGCTCCCGCTAAGTGCTAGCGCTGTCCCGATTCTAAGGGAAGTCAAATTGAGGGACGAGTTTGAGGGCCGTACCGCCCTCATTATTGAGATTTTCCGACACCACCCTTGGTAGTAAGGGCTACCCAGAAGGCACTGGGTAATTTAGCCAAGACATCTTCGAAAAGGATGGCGACAAAAAAAGCTAGCTACAAATGTAAGTATCTTCGTAGTTCTTAAATATATAAATGTTACAAAACCATCTTATTGTCTTTGTTTGAGACTTTTTTCATAGCTTAACATCGTTGTTGCGTAACATTTATTTTTTTCACTTTACGATGTTTGCTGCCGCACCGGCGGTCCCGGCCGGGGATCCCGACCGAGACCGACCGAGGTGGTCCCGGTCGGCGGCGGTCCCGGTCGGCTTCACGTTACTTGTATTTACTTGTGTAGCGACGGAGGACTGAATAATGTATCCTCTATTGTGTTATTTGCTAATATTATTTAGAGAATATACGGCGCTCTTTTCAATGTTATCCCTGTGTCATTTCAGGAAATACAGAGACAACACGGCTCTGATACATTTCAGTCTGAAGACGTAACTGCACTCGGGGGGTGTCCCATTTCTAAGTCACAAGATAGACCTGACACTTACTTTGGAGGGTTGAGATTGAGGGTTAAGGGAGGAATTGGAATTGGCCCTAAGCCTCTGAGGTCTTGATTAACTCTCTTAAGCTAACAGCTAACAGGAGGTCAACACAAGGGTGACCGAGCCCGTGTGGACTCATACAGGTGTGTAGAGTTGATCCTCACAGCTGTGTCTTGTTCTTACCTGGCTGTTGTTGCGAGCGTCAAACTCGTTATTTCCCGAAGCTCTCTCTTGTTCAAACTTCTTCTGACTCTCCCGCAGCAGGAAACAGACGAGCCACTTATAAGCTGCCAGAGACGCTGGAACGATACACAGCAGGAGATGAACAGTTTCAGCCGGGAGATGGACTCAGCCAGCTGTGGACCGACACGTACACCTGGACGACCTGAGTTATTCAACAAGTGGCCACCAGAGGGCCGTCGTTCAGTCCTGATTCATGACTGGAAAAAAGAATTTTAAAAAAGTTTCAGTTTTCCAACTTGAGAGCGAGATGCTTTTGTTGGCAGGAAAACGATCGTTTCACTGAACTGAACTGATTCTAGTCAAGTCAAACCAACAGAAAACGTAAAGACAAAGGTTGTTTTTGCTTCCACATCGTGAGCCTCGTTCATCAAACCTCCTGCCTCTGATGTAGATGATCATGCAGGACGTCAAGAGATCTACCGTACCGTACCGTCTTCTTCCGCTTATCCGAGGTCGGGTCGCGGGGGCATCAGCCGGAGTAAGGAAGCCGAGACCCCCCTCTCCCCGGCCACTTCTTCCAGCTCCTCTGGGGGGATCCCGAGGCGTTCCCAGGCCAGCCGAGAGACATAGTCCCTCCAGCGTGTCCTGGGTCTTCCCCGGGGTCTCCTCCCAGTGGGCCGTGCCCGGAACACCTCACCAGGGAGGCGTCCAGGAGGCATCCTAACCAGATGAACCACCTCATCTGGCTCCTCTCGATGCGGAGGAGCAGCGGTTCTACTCTGAGCCCCTCCCGGATGACCGAGCTTCTCACCCTATCTCTAAGGGAGAGCCCGGCTACCCTGCGAAGGAAGCTCATTTCAGCCGCTTGTATCCGCGATCTTGTTCTTTCGGTCACTACCCAAAGCTCATGACCATAGGTGAGGGTGGGAACGTAGATCGACCAGTAAATCGAGAGCTTCGCCTTCCGACTCAGCTCCCTCTTCACCACAACAGACCGGCGCAGCACCCGCATCACTGCAGATGCCGCACCGATCCGTCTGTCGATCTCCCGCTCCATCCTTCCCTCACTCGTGAACAAGATCCCAAGATACTTAAACTCCTCCCACTTGGGGAAGGACCTCATCCCAACCCGGAGAGGGCACTCCACCCTTTTCCGGCTGAGGGACCATGGTCTCGGATTTGGAGGTGCTGATTCTCATCCCAGCCGCTTCACACAACCGGCTGCGAATCGCTCCAGCGAGAGTTGTAGATCACGGCTCGATGAAGCCAACAGAACCACATCATCTGCAAATAGCAGAGACCCAATCCTGAGGCCACCGAACCGGATCCCCTCAACACCTCGGCTGCGCCTAGAAATTCTGTCCATAAAAGTAATGAACAGAATCGGTGACAAAGGGCAGCCTTGGCGGAGTCCAACCCTCACTGGAAACGAATCCGACTTACTGCCGGCAATGCGGACCAAACTCTGGCACCGGTCATACAGGGACCGGACAGCCCGTACAAGGGAGTCCGGCACCCCATACTCCCGAAGCACCCCCCACAGGAATCCCCGGGGAACACGGTCGAACGCCTTCTCCAAGTCCACAAAACACATGTAGACTGGTTGGGCGAACTCCCATGCCCCCTCCAAGACCCTGAAGAGGGTGTAGAGCTGGTCCACCGTTCCACGGCCGGGACGAAAACCACACTGCTCCTCCTCAATCATCGAGATTCGACTATCCGACGGACCCTCCTCTCCAGGACCCCTGAATAGACCTTCCCAGGGAAGCTGAGGAGTGTGATCCCCCTGTAGTTGGAACACACCCTCCGGTCCCCCCTTTTTAAAGAGGGGGACCACCACCCCAGTCTGCCAATCCAGCGGTACTGTCCCCGACGTCCACGCGATGCTGCAGAGGCGTGTCAACCAAGACAGCCCCTCAGCATCCAGAGCCCTGAGGAACTCTGGGCGGATCTCATCCACACCCGGGGCCCTGCCACCGAGGAGCTTTTTAACCACCTCGGCAACCTCAGCCCCAGAGATAGGAGAGTCCACCCCTGAGTCCCCAGAATCTGCTTGCTTCCTCATTGGAAGACGTGTCGGCGGGATTGAGAGGTCTTCGAAGTATTCCCTCCACCGATCCACAACGTCCCGAGTCGAGGTCAACAGCTCCCATCCCCACTGTATACAGTGTTGACGGAGCACTGCTTCCCCCTCCTGAGACGCCGGATGGTGGACCAGAATTTCTTTGAAGCCGTTCGGAAGTCGTTCTCCATGGCCTCTCCAAACTCCTCCCATGTCCGAGTTTTTGCCTCAGCAACCGCCGAAGCCGCGTTCCGCTTAGCCTGCCGATACCTGTCAGCTGCCTCCAGAGTCCCACATGCCCAAAAGGCCTGATAGGACTCCTTCTTCAGCTTGACGGCATCCCTCACTGCTGGTGTCCACCAACGAGTTCTGGGATTGCCGCCACGACAGGCACCAACGACCTAACGGCCACAGCTCCGGTCGGCCGCCTCAACAATAGAGGCCCGGAACATAGCCCACTCGGACTCAATGTCCCCTGCCTCCCTCGGAACATGATCGAAGTTCCGCCGGAGGTGTGAGTTAAAGCTCCTTCTGACAGGAGACTCTGCCAGACGTTCCCAGAGTCCCTAGTGGCAGAGTCCCCCGGCTACCGAGTGGCAGCCGGTCAGAGGATGCCAGGTCTGACCGGCATCCTCCCCCACCATCTGAGCCAACCCACCACCAGGTGGTGATCAGTTGACAGCTCCGCCCCTCTCTTCGCCTGAGTGTCCAAGACATGCGGCAAATCCGACGATACGATTATGAAGTCGATCATCGAACTGCGGCCTAGAGTGTCCTGGTGCCAAGTGCACATGTGGACACTCTTATGCTTGAACATAAGCATAAGTCAAGAGATCTTAATTTAGATTTTTAACATGAAAACATCTCAAGTTGGAAGTCAAGTTGTGAAACAACAATCGTACCTTCAGAGTCCAAACACTCCTCCACTGTTGTGGCCGTAAACCTGCTTTCCAGGATCCTCTGGAAGTCGTCCAGAAAATCCACAGTGTGGAGCGGAGACTCGATCCGAACTCCGTCTGAAAGCAGAAAACAAACACGTCAACCGGAGATGCGTCTGTGGTGCCGACCCGAGGCCCTGGTTCCCCTCAGAAACATGACTCGTTTTCATGGAAGAGCTGATGGATGAAGCTCAAAGCACCGACCCAAAAACAACTGAACAGGCGACTTCGAAGCTGGAAGCGAGATTACATGAAACCAAAAGCTTTAAAGAACTAGAGGTCTTCACGGGTCCACTTTCATTGACCCGAACCCCAATGGACCCGTGAAAATTTGACCCGAAACCAACCCGACCCGAGCTATTATTATAAGTCCGGGAGTCTGAACCCGAATGGACCTGCAATATTTGGACCCGGAATCGACCGGACCTGAGTCTTTAGTTTCCGACCACGAACCGAACCGAGTTACCCGAATAGAACCGAGACAATCCAGCCCATAGTTGCTAACGTTAAAGTTGTCTAGCGCTAAATAAAACTTGATTTTCTTACCTAAAGTTGTCTTCTTCTACCGGTTCAGTTGCTACATAGGCTACGTGATGTAAACAACAATAAATCCACGTCGTTATTTTCTTTGTGGATACAGATGCTATTGGTAGCAACTGCTAACGCTAATAGCCTACACCGGTCAGGACGTGTCGTAAATATGTTCTCTCATCCAGCGTTGTCATGTTGGTGATCCGTTGTGCTTTACAGCTGCCGGGCAAACCGCTAATAACACGCTACGGCAACACGATTGTTTCATGACAACCACGTTAATTAATAATTAATTAAACTGCCCCGAGTCCTGACATTAGCTGCCACCGCTAATATCGTTACCTCTCTGGAGTAAACGTAGACCCAGCCTGTCAGAGAGCACCGACCGGACCAGAGACTAACTGTACCGATTCAGATCCGAACCTGGAGTCCCGTCTTTTGGATGGACCCGAGACCCGATTCGGGTCGGGTCGGAACCTCGGGTTTATAGGTTGTCGGGTTGTTCCGAAGACCTCTAGTTTGTGTAGTTTTTGATTTGAGGAGTTGAGACGCCATCTGCAGAACTACAACTCAGATCAGAGAACGTTGGGACGGTAAACAAACTTCTTCCATCAACGTTAACGCGTTTGTTAAAGTACAGCCGCTGTCGCATTACGACTTCTGGAGCTTAAAGACGGAGTCCCACAGAATGAGGAACCTTCCGTGGTCCGGTTCTAAAGCAGCTTTGACGTAGCTTCAAGTCCCACAGAAAGTGAGTAGGAGTGCGGGCTAGCACCACCCACTCGGGTGGATTCGTAACTAGGGATGTGTACCGAGAGCCGGTATTTTTTGGTACCGGTTCCTAAAATGTCGGTACCAGAGTACCGCTAAAAATTCTGGATAAACGATACTGTTATCGGTGTTTTTTTTTTACAGAGAGTATACCCAGAGCAACATAACTGTCGCGTAATGATACTGCCGCCGTCGACAGGTTATGATGTAGCGCCCCGTTGTTTTCTCTAGCCAATAGGTCAATATATCGGCCATCAGAGCTAAGCGATCGTAGGTATGGGCTCACTTTATGAAACAGAATGAAGCTTCGGCTCAAAGCAATATATGCCAGAAAGTAGTTGCGTCCAAGGGGGGGTAACACCAGCAACATCATGAAACACTTGCAGTGTGCTCACAGTATAAAAATTAAGGAGTGTGGCGTGTTTGACTGCCTAGACAACGCGGCTAAAGTTAGCAGCCCAGCTAACGCTAACAATGCCGTGCCCTCCTTGGTGCAGGTAGACTCTGACACTACTTCATCATTATCAAGTCAAGGTGAGATTATGAATCATTAAGTTGGTAGTTAATTTCCTCAGGAGAATGCATTATCAATTTTAGCAACGCTGATATATGTTATGTACATGCACACGTTGACTTGCTAAAGGCTTAAAAGACAGGTGCTGTAAGTTGTTGTAATGATGTTGCTGGTGTTAACCCCCTAGTGGTAATAAAAAAACGATTGAATATTTTACCATTTTGTAACGTCTTTATTTTATACATTAAATTACATGTCGTGGTATCGATAAGAGTATCGATAAATATCGGTACCGATAAGGAGTATCTGTATTGGTATCGGTTTCGATAAATTCCTAATGATACACATCCCTATTCGTAACAAATAATGAACTGACCTGATGGTTTGGAGATCACGTCATATAAAGACTTATATCTCGCCATGTCTTGGTCTCTCTAGAAGTATACATTCAAAGGCTGATTGCCGTCAAATAAAATGGATTTTTCGACTTACAGACTCATTCTTCAAACCTGGTTCATATTTCTTCTAAACCTGTGGTGTCAGTGGTGTCAACTAAAAAGTGTTTTATGAGGTAGACTGACCCTTTCCTCATACGTGGTTCAAATCTCCTAAGACCCTCTGGATTAATTACCCGGTCTCTGCGGGTATATGTCGTGTCGAGTCAAAGCCGCTGGTGGTGCTTTATTCTGAAATTCCACTGGATTCTCTCTGCCATCTTCGTGGCTCCCTGCCAGGTTGATGTGCTGTGTGTAAATTGATGCGGTCGACCACAACCAACCACCAAAACAGACTTGACGCACATCTCTGGTGGAGCAGCATGGACGGATGCTCCTGGTGACACCTGGTGAGTGTTTCTTTCCCCATATCGTCCCAAATGTGTCTGATTTAGGGCTGTACAACACAGTTTTGCGGGTCTTACATCCTCTACCTCCACCTCTTCATACACACCTCTCTGGTGTTTGCATTAACGGAAGAAAACCACAAAGACTGTGACGGTTAGCGTTTAACTCTGACCGTGTTGTTTGGCGTGGAGCCAGCCCAGCAGGTAGTTGCTGGTCTGCTGCAGCAACACGTTGTTGTCTCCTTCGTACGTGCAGTTCGGGTCGTTGTCATCGCGCAGTTCACCCAGACGGTTCACTGGAACGAAACAAAAAGGCAGTTTGGTCTCTGAGGGACTCGGATCTGTGAGAGAACACCTGAGTTTGACACTGACTGGCCAGGTATCCATGTCCACCGCAGGCCTCCCTGCACTCCTGGATCCCCCTCTGAGCCGTCCAGGAGCCCAGAGGTTTACTGGAGCAGGACATGGCGTGGATCTCCTTGCCCATCTCCGCCTGTGAGACCCACAGGAGATCATTAACGCCACAGCTTTGGCGGGAGAACAACCGTGGATTCGGCTCATGCTTCCTCACCTGTCTGTCGCTGTTGTCCCCCGTCATCTGGCCAAACTGGAACTCAACAAAGTTCATGAAGGTGGATTTGGTGAAGAACTCGAGGGCGTAAGCTGCTGCCAGGTAGGGGATCAGACGCCATTGCTGGAGGAACAAATACGGCAAACGACACATCAGGAGCTGACCTGCTGTTGTCAGGAAGCAGTCGAGTCTCAGGGTCATAAAATAACGCTGTAAATTTATGAGAATAATAATAAAGGTTCTCATTTTAGAAGACAAATCAAAAATTCACCACAAGACATCTGAACAAATGTAGATTCTTTTCAAGGTGCTCATGTTCAAGATAAAGTGATGAAGTATTTATTAGGGCTGGGCAACGATGAAAAATTTTAATCGCGATTAATCGCATGATTTCCCTGATTAATCGCGATTAATCGCATTGTGTACGCAAAATCAAATAATAAATTCAAAAGTACTGTAAACGTCACTTTTATTTAAATGTTCTGCTGCCATATGAACTATGAACACTGTTAACATCAGCACTTGTCAGTAACACATATTTAGTGTAAATCTCATTTTAAAAATTTTTGGTCATTTTTAAAAAATTAAAAAATTAATGAGTTAACGCAATAATAACGCGTTAACTTGCCCAGCCCTAGTATTTATTCATCTGTGGGTCCTAAACTGAATTACAACTTCATCAACACACATTACGACTAATTAATAAATTAAATTAAAAGGTTTTCTTTTTGTAAAATTATCACTCAACCCTTAAAAAAAAATTCAATTTTATTCTTGTGACACAGTGCTCTATTATTGTTAAATTACAAATGTATTCCCCTAAAATTACAACCATTTCCTCAGAAATTATAACTGTTTATCACAATATCATTACTTTTCTTTTTAACTTTAATATCTGTTTATTATGACTTTTCTTTTTCTTCTTAAATTAGGATTTTAAACACAATAATATCATAACTTCGTCTTTGTAAAAGAATAACCATTCTTATTAAGTTACGATATTTTTAAATTATAATACTATTTGACACCATCCTTTAACCCTCAGACTATTTTAGACAGAAAACTAGTAATTTTACATTAAAAAAAATGTGTCAGTTCTACCAAAAAGAAACAAAAAAATTTCATGATTTTCCAAAACATTTTTAAGAAGTTGTGATTTTGCAAAATTTGCTTTTATCTACAAAAATTAATGATTTTAGCGCAAAAATCTCCTAGATTATAAACAAAAATGTGCGTTTTTTCAATTTTTTTTATTGTGTGTGAAAAATGTTTTTTGCAAAATTTGAGATTTTGTGACAAAAATTGACTTACTTTTTGAGAAGAGTTAGTATCGTACTTACAGTCGTAACAAAAATGCAATATTGCAAAATTTACCATTTTACAACAAACATTAATGGGTTCAGAACAAACATCCTTGGCGTTTTTTTTTTATAATTGCTAAATTAATAACAAAAGTCCAAGATTTCAGGACAGAAAGTCACCGTTAGCATACCCGAACAAAGCAGCTGTGCTAGGAGCTAGGAGCTACGTCAGCAAACATCAGCCTCCTACTAAGGAATTTCAAGTTCCAAGAATGAAGGAATCTTTTGGAATTTACATTTTTAAACCAGTGTTGTTGAATATCAGCAAGTTTTTTCTCAACGTGAGTTTGTCAGAAACACCGTCGAGTCCAGGAACTAGCTGGAAATCTGAAGACACATCAGAAGAGTAACCGTCTCTTTAGTGGTAACCATGATGATGATGTGGTCCAGGGTGAAACATTCCCACCTGTAACTGGTATTCCAAAACTGGAATCTCCTCCGTGCTTTTGGGCCCAAACTGCCTCCTGGTGGCTGAGAAGCGAATGGCCACAGTCAGAGCCATCTTCAGGTTGACGAGGCCCATCCTGGCGATGTTAATCCGCCCGGCTGAAAGGGCTCCCAGAGACGCCCCGAAGCGCTTGTTGGGGTCCTGGAGGAGAGGAAAGGAAGCAAAGGAAGCAAGGAGAGTGACTGAAAACTGAACAGGATATAACAGAACGACTGTCCTGCTTGTTTTAACAGCACATTAATCCTAGAACCATCTCAGAGAAACACAGATTTAAAATATAAATAAAAACACAACTTTTGGAACTTTTTGTTGGAAAATGTTTGTAGTTTTTAACTTAATAATTTCCACTTTTTGTTATAAAATATCAACTTTGCTAAAAGCTCTTTTTAAAGATAAAATTATGACCTTATGACATAAAAATTGAGAATTTCGTACCGCTGCTACATTATGTCCTATAATCATGACATTTTTTCTTAAAATCACAACTTTTTGACAGAAAATTACGACTGTTGAAAAATAGCTAATTTCTTATGACTGGAACTTCGTGTACTTGTCTTTGCAATAAGATGCTCTGAATCTACTCTGAATCGACTCTAAATCTTCTCTGAATCATCTTTGAATCTGCTCTGAATCTTTGAATCTGCTCTGAATCTTCAGTGAATCTGCTCTGAATCTACTCTGAATTTACTCTGAATCTGCTCTGAATCTACTCTGAATTTTCTCTGAATCTGCTCTGAATTTATTCTGAATCTGCTCTGAGCTTCTCTGAATTTACTCTGAATCTGCTCTGAATTTACTCTGAATCTGCTCTGAATCTGCTCTGAATCTACTCTGAATCATCTTTGAATCTGCTCTGAATCTTTGAATCTACTCTGAATCTGCTCTGAATCTTCACTGAATCTGCTCTGAATTTGCTCTGAATCTGCTCTGAATCTGCTCTGAATCTTCTCTGAATTTACTCTGAATTTACTCTGAATCTGCTCTGAATCTGCTCTCAATCAGCTCTGAATCAGCTCTGAATCTACTCTGAATCTTTGAATCTACTCTGAATCTACTCTGAATCTGCTCTTAATTTTTGAATCTACTCTGAATCTGCTCTGAATCAGCTCTGAATCTGCTCTGAATTTTTGAATCTACTCTGAATCTGCTCTGAATCTACTCTGAATCTTTGAATCTACTCTGAATCTGCTCTGAATCTACTCTGAATTTTTGAATCTACTCTGAATCTGCTCTGAATCAGCTCTGAAGCTGCTCTGAATTTTTGAATCTACTCTGAATCTGCTCTGAATCTGCTCTGAATCTACTCTGAATCTGCTCTGAATCTACTCTGAATTTGCTCTGAATTTACTCTGAATCTACTCTGAATTTACTCTGAATCTGCTCTGAATCTTCTCTGAATTTTTGAATCTACTCTGAATCTGCTCTGAATCTGCTCTGAATTTGCTCTGAATCTACTCTGAATCTGCTCTGAATCTGCTCTGAATTTTTGAATCTACTCTGAATCTCTGCTCTGAATCTCTGAATTCTGAATCTACTCTGAATCTTCTCTGAATCTCTGAATCTCTCTGAATTTTTTGAATCTACTCTGAATCTGCTCTGAATCTACTCTGAATCTGCTCTGAATCTTTGAAACTACTCTGAATCTACTCTGAATCTGCTCTGAATTTTTGAATCTACTCTGAATCTCTCTGAATCTGCTCTGAATCTGCTCTGATCTCTGAATTTTTTGAATCTACTCTGAATCTGCTCTGAATCTACTCTGAATCTGCTCTGAATTGCTCTGAATTTACTCTGAATCTACTCTGAATCTGCTCTGAATCTGCTCTGAATCTGCTCTGAATCTGCTCTGAATCTACTTTGAATCTTCTCTGAATCTACTCTTAATCTGCTCTGAATCTGCTCTGAATCTTTGAATCTACTCTGAATCTGCTCTGAATCTACTCTGAATCTGCTCTGAATTTGCTCTGAATTTACTCTGAATCTACTCTGAATCTACTCTGAATCTGCTCTGAATCTACTCTGAATCTGATCTGAAACTGCTCCGAATTTTTGAATCTACTCTGAATCTGCTCTGAATCTACTCTGAATCTGCTCTGAATTTGCTCTGAATTTGCTCTGAATCTGCTCTGAATCTGCTCTGAATCTTCTCTGAATTTACTCTGAATTTACTCTGAATCTGCTCTGAATCTGCTCTCAATCAGCTCTGAATCAGCTCTGAATCTACTCTGAATCTTTGACTCTACTCTGAATCTACTCTGAATCTGCTCTTAATTTTTGAATCTACTCTGAATCTGCTCTGAATCAGCTCTGAATCTGCTCTGAATTTTTGAATCTACTCTGAATCTGCTCTGAATCTACTCTGAATCTTTGAATCTACTCTGAATCTGCTCTGAATCTACTCTGAATTTTTGAATCTACTCTGAATCTGCTCTGAATCAGCTCTGAAGCTGCTCTGAATTTTTGAATCTACTCTGAATCTGCTCTGAATCTGCTCTGAATCTACTCTGAATCTGCTCTGAATCTACTCTGAATTTGCTCTGAATTTACTCTGAATCTACTCTGAATTTACTCTGAATCTGCTCTGAATCTTCTCTGAATTTTTGAATCTACTCTGAATCTGCTCTGAATCTGCCCTGAATTTGCTCTGAATCTACTCTGAATCTGCTCTGAATCTGCTCTGAATTTTTGAATCTACTCTGAATCTGCTCTGAATCAGCTCTGAATTCTGAATCTACTCTGAATCTGCTCTGAATCCGCTCTGAATCTACTCTGAATTTTTGAATCTACTCTGAATCTGCTCTGAATCTACTCTGAATCTGCTCTGAATCTTTGAAACTACTCTGAATCTACTCTGAATCTGCTCTGAATTTTTGAATCTACTCTGAATCTGCTCTGAATCAGCTCTGAATCTGCTCTGAATCTGCTCTGAATTTTTGAATCTACTCTGAATCTGCTCTGAATCTACTCTGAATCTGCTCTGAATTTGCTCTGAATTTACTCTGAATCTACTCTGAATCTGCTCTGAATCTGCTCTGAATCTGCTCTGAATCTGCTCTGAATCTACTTTGAATCTTCTCTGAATCTACTCTTAATCTGCTCTGAATCTGCTCTGAATCTTTGAATCTACTCTGAATCTGCTCTGAATCTACTCTGAATCTGCTCTGAATTTGCTCTGAATTTACTCTGAATCTACTCTGAATCTACTCTGAATCTGCTCTGAATCTACTCTGAATCTGATCTGAAACTGCTCCGAATTTTTGAATCTACTCTGAATCTGCTCTGAATCTACTCTGAATCTGCTCTGAATTTGCTCTGAATTTACTCTGAATCTACTCTGAATCTACTCTGAATCTGCTCTGAATCTACTCTGAATCTGCTATGAATCTGCTCTGAATCTACTTTGAATCTTCTCTGAATCTACTCCGAATCTGTTCTGAATCTGCTCTGAATCTGCTCTGAATCCACTCTGAATCTGCTCTGAATCTGCTCTGAATCTACTCTGGATCTGCTCTGAATTTACTCTGAATTTACTCTGAATCTACTCTGAATCTGCTCTGAATCTACTCTGGATCTGCTCTGAATTTACTCTGAATTTACTCTGAATCTACTCTGAATCTGCTCTGAATCTACTCTGAACCTGCTCGGACCCTGATGATCACTGCCTTTAGACAGATTTTAACTTTGACCAGGGAGGTCTCTACCGGCGGTGACACATGCGCTGACCTTAAATGGCGTCACGTAGCGACCGTCAGGAGTAACGTCTCCTGTCCGGTTCAGCAGGTTCTCCCGCGGGATCCTCACGTTGTTGAACAAGGCGAAGCTGTCGAGAAACAGGAGGAACCAGTGAGAAAATTGTGTTTTGTTTTTTTCACTTACAGAAACTGGAAAATATTAAACCAAATCAGTACAAAAGAAAAAGTTGACTTCATGGTGGGTTCCTGCTGGTATTTTCTCTGGCAGAGATGGTGGAGGCAGATGATTCCTCCAGATTTCTGAACCTGCTTTATATTTGTTACAGCCTGTCTTTGACTGCAGGACAGTTCTGTCAATCATTGTTGTTCCTGTCCCACTGTGTGAAACCACCACACGTTTGCATCACCGTCTTGTGTCCTGTGTCTTGTGTCTGTCCTTTCATGTTTCACCGTTGCTGGTTTTTGGTCTCTGACAGAATCAAGCTGTCAGCTGTCAATAAAATATGTTTGATCAGACTTTCAAAGAGGGCTGGTGAAGGACACGTTCATTAGGGCTGTAGCGATACACTAATCTCGCAATACGATACACGATATTCAGCTCATGATACGATATATAACGATATTCATCTTACAATACATTTACATCATTTCCCAAAAGATTTTAAAGGGACAAAGTGATTTTGGTGACATCTTGTGAGTGTTCCAATGACTTTGTTTGAATTAATTGAACTGAAAGCATCAATTACACATTATATGGCTGACAGGCAGCTTGCAAATGTTGGACCAAAATGAATAAAAGATTTGTTGAAAAAAAAAGTTTTATTTATTTAAACAGTGCAAATTGTTGCTTGCAAGCTTTAAAAGGTGGTACAAGGGGGTTTTGAAATACTCACGGCTGAAAAAAATCGATACAGTGATCCCTTATTTAAGTTAATGGGGACCGGCGCCCCCTCGCGACAATCAGAATCCGCGATCTGGAGCCGGAGCCCCCTGAGCCTCAATAATGTGTTTAAAATATGTTAAAAAAAAACCCAAAAAGTAGCGAAACAAGACGAAGTCTCAACTGTGGTCTTTCTGTTTCCTTCACAGCCTCTGGTCTCTGAACCGTAGTAAACAAACCGCTGGTACTGTGCTATTTTTGGCTCGTAATTAGCGGCTAACACGCTAACAACAACAAAACAAAAAGTCCGGTTTTCTCTGCATGGAACGGGAACTTTATTGTGTCACTGCAGGAACTTGTTACATCACACAGGTTGTATTGTTGGGCTCCTGTCGGTTAACAGAGAATGTAAATCTATACACGCTGGGCTGCTGTTGATGCTCACTACACTTTTCATCTAACCCCGTTTTCATTCTGCCGTCCCACGACACACACACTACATTACCCATAAGGCCACATCATTACCCATAAGGCCACCTTCTTAAAGGGGCCAGGCTGGCTCACAGCATTTCTTCGCTGTGAGAGAACGTGCACAACATCCTGTGATGTTTCTGTGATTAAAATTTTTTTTTTAATTATATTATATATTTCGGAAAAATCAGCAAATAACTAAAACCGTGGAACTTAAACCGCGAATTGGCAAGGGATCGCTGTACTCGATAAAATATCGATATATATCGCAGAATCGATAAAATCGCTCAGCTCTAACATTCACTACGTCAAAATTAGCGTGTCAATAAGCAATTTCACGGTAGGTCTTTCACGGGTGGCTTCAGCGCGGTGACACCAGGCTGCTCTGTAGTCAGTCAAAGACGCGCCACCGTTGTAAAGACGTCGTCCAAGAAGCTATCGTACACAATGTCTTTGAAACTGTTGCAATTGCTGAGGAAAATGGCAAGAATTTTGCTGCAAAGACGTTTAAGGCTGATGGGAACAAGGCGCAGGAGCTTCATTTACATTTTGTCAACGTTGTTGGGGAGCGATTAGTAGGGAGGCAGCGTTATTAACCCGGAGCCCCAGAACACGGAAAGCACTGTGGTTTGGTTTTGAGCAGCCATTCAGAGTGGAGCGCCGGTGAGCTCCACCCCTTCAGCTGGATTCGTAAGAGGTAACGAACTCACCCAAAGGTTTCAAGGTCACGTGGCCGTTGCACGGGAGTCTACTTGTTCAACTCCTACAGAAAGTGACTTCGAGCGCAGGCAAGCGCCACCCACTCGGCTGGATTTGTAGCAAATAAGGAACTGACCTGATGGTCTGGAGATCACGTCATTTTACGACGTTTATCCCGACACGTCTTGTTCTTTTGATAATTATACATTTAAAAGCCTGAGTGCCGTCAAATAAAGACTCATTCTTCAAACCTGGTTCATATTTCTTCTAAACTCGCTGAATTGTTTCCCCACGGCCTCCACGGTCTGATATAATGTTGATGTATTAGTCAAAGCAAGTTGGTGGTGTTTTATTTTGAAATTTCACTGGATTCCAACAGCCAAGGGTCAAAACTCGACTCAAACTTGGACTCGCCGCGTATCTCTTGCAGAGATCCGTGGAAGGTGCTTCGGCGCTACGGGGCGCTTCTGGTTCGGCCACTCATTGAGTTTAATTGATTCAAAGCGGTTAGCGCAGTGCTTCTCTTCCACTTTCTGTGGGACTTGAGAGGAAACAGAGTATATCTGATGAAGAAAACATTTTTAAAAGTTTTGCTAGATTATGGCACTAATCCTAAATATGTTGTTAATTAAGAAAGAAAGCCAATCAGTCAATATGTGCTAATATTGGTGATGACGGTAAAATGTCTGTCATTCAACATTTGATATGTTTTCTCTATGATCAATTGTAAATGAAATACGGTTTTATGAGATTTGAAATTCATTGCATGAATTTTTAAAGTGAAAAATAATCTGATTATCTCTCTTCAGTCTCAGTTAACAGAAAAAGCACAGTCAGAGCTGACGAGACCATGATCAATGGTAGAAAACTAATTTCTGGTCTTCAAGCCAACCACATACCCATTATCTAGTCCGTTCTGGCCCAGCTTCTTGCCCATATCTCCAACCAGCACGCCGGGCAGAGCCAGCAGCAGGGTTTTGGGATCTCTGATCTGCAGGACAAAGGTTCGTCACTTCATCAAACCAACTCATCCAGACGAAGAAGAACAAGAGGAAAACAAAGCAGAGAATCTCTGGTCACCATTTTTACTACAGATGTCATCTCAGGGTGCTTTATAGATACAGAAAACAAGTTATATTTAAACTGAAAAACAGTAAGGGGGACATCTGCCTGGACCAGGACAGTTTAAAGGTCCCGTATTATGCATTATTGATCCCTATTCACATTGGGTTGTTTTATATGATTGTGACTCAAAGACCATCTGGGTCTGTTAAAGTGTGCAGCCTACATCTTCTCTTCTATTTCCTGTGTGTTCCAGTGAGCACAGTGTTTCCAGTGTTTGAGCAGGCTGGCCACTAGGTCATCTTCATCAACCAATCCCACCTGTTACTACCTGTCACATGCCAGGGAGACATGGTCCTCATTTTGTTTTGTTGTGCAAACGAAGTAAAATGTTTTGCAAGCTACATTCTTTTTAATGTTTTAGCTCGCTAACATTCTTTTTTTATGTCAAAATTAAAATGGGAACTCCTTCATAAGACATGTTAATTTCAAGTGAAGTGTGCTATTTAACATTTGAATATCTTCAAATGTTAAAATATTCAATAAATTACCACAAATGGTTCATTTGTTTCCCTTCATGTCCCTTCAGGGACGTCTACCCATTCATATCCTAGTTTTAATGGTTGAACATGTTTGCAGCAAAAACAATGTCAGTGATGTCCAAAGGCAAAAACTAAAACAACTAAAATTCGCTGTCATTAATTGTAATTGAAGTACGTCATCTTCCACCTTCAGTCTTTGGTGGTACGTCGTCTTACAGCAGACCTGGGCAAAATACGGCCCGTGGGCCAGATCCGGCCCTTTGTGCATCTCTGTCCGGCCCGCATGAGGCCAATCATAAATTACATTTGATTACAACTCAATTAAAAAAAAAGAATGTTGTGCATGCAATACAACTGTGCAGCTTTTATTTTGAAAGGCGTAGTACTTCTGTGTAGCGTACGGTCATGTGAGCTGTGTGTGATGTTGCCCTCAAAATGTGTGCTAATGCTAAGAAAAGAAAAGTTGAAAAGGTGCCGTGTTTTCAACAAGACATGGACCGGCAAGTATTTCTTTACAGAAATTAAAGGTAAAGCCGTGTGCCTGATATGTGGTACACAGGTCGCTGTGTTTAAAGAATATAATTTGAGTCGCCACTACACGACCAAGCATGAGGAAAAATCGCGCAATAGAGGCTGATGCATTGCTAGCAAAACTGCAAACCCAACAAGGAATTGGTAAAATGAGATGGAAAACATTAAAACATTATTTGTTGTATTGATGTGTTTCTATAAATGAGTTGTAATTCACAGTTTGAGGAAATTAACAAGTTAAGAATAAATTGGACTAATCAATGATTATTTTTGTTTTTTTTATTTGACCTACACAGCACAATTTCACATAGCCTAATATAAATATTTACAGAATAATTGTATTTTTCTAATTACCAGTACCAGCTATTTAAAATATATAATTTAGTGCATTTTATAATGGAAGAAAGTTGACCAGGATTAAGTTCAAGTTGTCGTTGGTGTGGCCCTCTCTCACAACTCAGGTTTTTCATGTGGCCCCTTGTAAAAAATTAATTGCCCACCCCTGTCTTACAGTTTGAGTCTTTGGTCATATGTTATCTTACATCCTCTGGCTTTGACTGTTTTATCTCATGTCACAGAATCAGGGGTTTTCTGGGGTCTTTCACAACAGATGTCCATATGACATTAATGTCACACCAAGGTGGGCTGAATCAAACTAATTATGTAACTTTTAAGGTAATTGACATAACCAGATCAAAAACTGGGGCTTACGTACAAACAATGCTTCTTAGTTCTTTATTCTCTATTCAAAAATTTAATTTCAAACAAATAATTTCCCTGATTTTAAAATTTCATGTGAGTCCGTTGCATCTGATCTTAAAAATGTCAGGATGCAATAAACCTTTTGCTTTTTTTTTTCCTGTCAGCTGTTCCCTTCAGAGCTCTCCATCGTCCTCCTCCATCTGTCTCTATCTTCTGCATCCTCCTCTCTAACACCAACTAACTTCATGTCCTCTTTCCATCCATAAATTTCCTCTCTGGTCATCCTCTAGACGCAGTTCCAACCTCAACATCCTTCTCCAGATCTCTTCTCCATCCCTCCTCTGTTCAGGTCCAAACCATCTCAGTCTGACTTTCTCTCCAGAACATCTAACATGTTCTGTCCCTCTGATGTCCTCATTCCTGATCTTCTCCATCCTGGTCTCTCCCAAAGAGAACCTCAACGTTTGAACCTCTGCTACCTCCATCTCTGCCTCCTGTCTTCTCCTCAGGAACCAACAACATCTCAGGTCTCACCACCATCTTCCACAACTTTCCGTTCATTCCATCTGAAACTCGTATCACACCTGACACATTTCCTTCACCTGTTCCAACAGGCTTCTTCACCTCTTTTACACTATCTCCATTTCTCTGGACTGTTGACCCTAACTGTGAACATGATTTAAAAAAATGCCAAAGGGCCAAAGATAACACTTTGAAGGCAGAGAACGTTCTTGATTATTGATTAAACATGATGATAATGATCAACCTCAGACAGCAAGAACGTTTTACTCCACCCTCGAAAGTCTTACAACACATCAAGAAAAGCTCCAAAGGCAATAAAAAAATTTGATAAACAATGTACGTGTTCAACGTTTTACAGAGTTGAATGGTTCAGTTAGTTTAGATTTAGATTTACCAGGTTTAGATTAAAAGGACACTGGAGGCTGTATCACATTGCAATAAAGGTGACAAAAACGTTCAGAGATGGCCAATTATCTCAGTATTAAAACAGGTTTTCAGAGCAATTATAAGGAACTACCCAAGAAGTTTGTTGTGTAATTCTTTTCTAACCTTCATTTAGATTTTAAGGAATTTTCCTTGGAAAAAAAAACCCAAAAACTGTAAATCAGAGCAATGTCCCCCTTTTCAGAATCGCCCACAATGTTTTCAAATTTAAGAATTCCTGGCCAAATCATGTGTGTCAGACAAAGCAAAGAGTGAGGATAATGTAAATGAAATAACTGTCATTATTATGTTAGAAACACTGTAAGGCTTATTAAAGGAGAGGTGACGTGAAAGAACATCTCCTGGACTTTTAAAACCTTAATTTCTAATGTCAAAACAGTGCTGAGCGACCTCACATCTGCTAACTCAACTCAGTATGAATTTACAGAGCAAATATTAAAATAGGTTGAAAACAAAAACATTGCTTGGATACATATAAAGAGATAGAATACTTTTTTAACCTTAGTGTTAAAGACAGAGAAGCTCTCTCTGTCCTGAACCAAAACTGCCAGGCTCCTGTCATTGGCTCCAGTCTAGAACCCTGTGGAACACCACTACTAACTTTTCTATGTTTAGGGGAGAAATCAGAATATCGCACATATATGTGGCTTAAACCAGCCTTTGACAGGACCAAAGAGTTTGACATTTGACTCCTCAGAAATAACTGACGATATAAACAGAGTCTTACCGGGACAATGAAGTTGTGCAGACCGCGGCAAACCCCGTCAGGTGTGTAGAGTTGAGCAAACACCACTGCGTGGGTGGCGGTCTTACCCAGGTTTCCAACCCAGAACTTGGCTGCCTCAAAGTCTGGAGAATTGATCACAAACTCCTGCAGCAAACACACAAAGCTAGAAAGTCATGCCTAAATTCCTTCCCTTGTATATCTCTACACATGACTGGAAACTGTAAGTTTTATCTGATAAACCTCACTGAAGTCTTGGAAATTATGGGATGGGGTGTTTAGGAGTGTTGGGTAAAGAGAGGAGGTGAGCTGTTAACTGATCACCACCTGGTGGCCAGTTAGATCAGATGGTGGACCGGCTCGGTAGACCCAGTTTGCTGGGAACGTCTACCAGAAGAACCTGTCAGAACTTCCACCTCTGACAGAGCTTCGACCCAGGAGTCTGAATGGGCCACGTTCCACGCTTCAGTCTTTGAGGCGGCTGATCGGGTTTCCAACCACAATGTTTTCAGTTCCCTTCATGACGGTGATCCTTGAACCTGGTGATGGACATCCCAAGTGAGGGGAACTGAACAGTCCTGTCAGGTTGGGTTAGCTTCTTTCTAGCTGGTTTTTAGGTTAGCTAGCTTCTGAACTAACAGAGCAGAGTCATTTTTGATGAGTAGTTGTGGAGTAGCTGTACTGGACTGTGACCAGTTTGGCCTGGATGGGTTCTGAGATAAAACAAGCTGAACCAGCTATCTTCACTCCCGTTTGAATGCTGATGTAAAGGGTAATCCACCAGCTGGACTGTTTCTAGCTCATCAGCTGCTACATCAGTAGCTGGACTCTACAGGTTTAGTGACGTTCACTGCAGAGCATTTCAGGACCCTTCCAAGTTGACTGACTGGACCACTAACAACATTCGAACTGGGACCTGGAAACTGGGACCTCCAGTTACCAGGTTTGTGACTCGGGAGCTGCGCTGGTTGGCTTCCTCCACCTGCAGGGAACCACAAGTAGCCCAGAGCTGCTCGTTTCAGCTCTGGCAGCATTCGTTTCATATGTTGCTTCAGTATTTGAAATGAGGATGTTTGGGGACGTTTATGACTGAACTCAGGTGTGTTTTAGCCCTGTGATTTCCAGCCATTTTCAACATGGTGTCCTGCAGTACCATGAAAAATAGGCTTCAAAATCCCTCTTCAATAAACCTATAGATGGAGGTTTGTTTCATATGTCTGTAATCTACTATTGAAGCTCCAGAACCCATTAAATGCTATTCCGGTCAGCCCTGGTGCCAACCAATGATAAATTCTGTTATCAGATACTTTATGGTGCTACCAACATGGGGGTGTAGGTGTTGGGCGGTGTGTGCTGACCTGGGTGGAGGGGTCATAGGTGGCTGTGGTCCTCATGGCTCTGGTGTTGCTGCCGTGGCTCAGTTCAGTCAGTGCAAAGCATCCATAAGTCTACAAACAGAAACATGTTCACAATCCATTTAGAAATAACACGCAGAAACTCTGTTAAGATCGACGGAAAAGTTTAAGGACATCATCCTCTACTGTCTGCTCTGTCCTCTAACACAACCTTAAACGTAACACTGAAATCTTACCGTCATGTTGTCGGTGCTCTCAACATACTGGTTGTGTCGACTTGATCCTGAACCGGCAATGGTTCCTCCAAACATCTGAAACAAGATGTTCCATGATTTACGAGAGGTACATTTGTCTAAATGCCCGTACTGAATCAGTATACTAATGAGGCGATACCTAGCAAGAAATTTCTACAACTTTTGCAGACATTTACTCCCTCGTCCTTTAACCACAATGCTACTAAACTAAAGCAGGCTTCTGGGTAGCAACTACCCACGGTACCCATGTTGTAGCTGGCGCTTGTACTTGTTCGGCGTTCTCTGAGTTGCTCTGTAATCACACCACCAGACACTAGGTGGTGGTGTGGGGTTGTCCTTTCTGGGTATAAAACAATGAAGTAGTAGTAGTAACGGGAAATACGTAAAATACAAAGCTACCGAGCAGACCGGCCACACAGGTTGCGGTTCACATGAACCCAACGTGTGATAACACTTCAGGCTACGGCAGGAGGTTACTGCGCAGGGTTCTAGCTACGACGGACACAGATCGTTGGCTGGACGTAGACGCATAAATCCCTCAGAATGATGCTTTCACACCAAGAAGCAGCGCTCCCATTTCCAGGTTGGGCCTAACTGGTTTACTCTCTGCTACCTTGGTGCCCACTAAGGTTTGGGGGGGTCTGAGGTTTCAGGTCACACATGTTCATGTGAACGAACGCCAGCGTCAGCTTTAATGGAACCAAACATGCCAGATGTGAATGAACCTTAAAATCACTTCCACACATCAACTCTTTTAACTCACACAGACTTACCCCTTTGTTGAGGAAAAACTTGCCGACCAGGGACCAGTCGTACATCCCCAAACAGTCCGCTAGCACCACACTCTTCCGGGGGTCGGCCATTAGTTCTTCTTTTGTCAGAAAGTTGTAGCGAAAGAGCTGCTTTGCCCTGCAGATTTAGAGTTACAGTCTGTCTTTATGCACCATTTGTGGATTAAGATACCAAATATAACAAGACACTCGAGCACCGTCTGTCACTGGTTGGATCTTCGATACCTGAGGAAAGTCAGTTCCCTCTTTTTCTCAATAGGGATGTCCTCTCCAGGCTGACGGGCGAACAAAGGATCATTCTCCAGAGTCTTGAACACATGTTGCTGCACCAGGAAACAAAAGAACAAGACGGAGAGGGACGATCAAGACACAGGACACTGAAGCACAGAAGGCCCGTCCTCCAAACCTACTTTTGGATGTTCTAGGAAAAAGAGTAATCCTGCACTCTGACAGCAAAGAGCTCTATTAGGAGCATAATGTGCTATCAGGTCTTGTAGATAACGAGGAGCTAGACCATTAAGGGCCTTATATGTGAGAAGCAGAATTTTAAACTCGATCCGAAATTTCACGAGAAGCCAATGGAGGGAGGCTAACACGGGAGAGATGTGATCTCGCTTACGGATTCCTGTCAGCACCCTCGCTGCTGCGTTCTGGATCAATTGGAGGCTATTCAGCGAGCTTTTCGGACATCCTGCTAACAACGCATTACAGTAATCCAGTCTAGAGCGAACAAACGCGTGGATTAATTTTTCGGCATCACCCTGGGAGAGGATGCTCCTAATCTTGGCAATATTTCAGAGATGAAAAAAGGCAGTCTTGCAAACCTGATTAATGTGCTGCTTAAATGACATATCCTGATCAAAAAAGCCAGCGTAAACCCAGTCAATCCATTCCTCAGGTGTTTGGGACCAAAGACAATAACCTCTGTTTTATCCGAGTTTAGAAGCAAAAAGTTAGAGGACATCCAGGACTTAATGTCATTAAGACACCCTTGAAGTTTAGCCAAAGGTTTTGTTTCCTCTGGTTTCATAGATAAGTACAGCTGCGTATCATCAGCGTAGCAATGAAAGTTTATGCCATGGCTCTGGATAATTTTCCCAAGGGCAACATGTATAAAGTGAAAAGGATTGGTCCCAGAACTGAACCCTGTGGGACGCCATAGCAGACCCTAGTCCATGTAGAAGAAACATCATTAACATGGATGAACTGGAACCTGTCAGATAAATATGATTTAAACCAGCCTAATGCTGTCCCTTTAATTCCAACAGTGTGCTCTAATCTATGCAGCAAAAGGCCGTGATCAACAGTATCAAAAGCAGCACTGAGGTCCAGCAGAACAAGGACAGAAACTAATCCATTGTCTGAGGCCATGAGGAGGTCGTTGGAGACTCTAATCAGTGCAGTTTCTGTGCTATGATGAGTTCTAAACCCTGACTGAAAGACCTCAAATAGATCATTTCTATGCAGGTGTTCTCCTAACTGGCTAGCAACTATTTTTTCCAGAATTTTAGAGATAAATGGAAGGTTGGATATTGGTCTATAGTTTGCCAAGATGTCCGGATCAAGAGATGGTTTCTTAAGCAAAGGTTTTATAACTGCAACTTTAAAAACCTGTGGTACATATCCTGATTTTATAGGTTAATCTGATCCAAAACTGACGTACCAATAAAGGACATGACACCTTTGAGCAGTCGAGTCCAACAGACATGTAGATGGTTTAGCTTTGCAACATTACATTAACCTATGGAGGATGTGTGTAAACAGTTCAAATGAAGATATTGCTTTTATATGAGGTTTAATGAAGTAAAAGAATCTACTGTTTTGACTAAATTTTCTGCACCTCCTTGGACTTGTGCTTGACAGCTGCTCTACTCTGAATTTCAGTCCTACATTGACATGTTGAGTTCTTCCTCCCATTTTGGTCTGATGTCACCTGTTAATCCCATTTTTTGAAGGCCCTGATGTATTTAGGAGGTCATTTACATTTTCTGGATATTAACAGTTTTATTCTTTTTGCATAGTAATTTGCAGGTATCTGAAAACTAAATCAAGCCTTTGAGAGTGACGATTTTAAACATTCAAATCAATGAAGAATCTGATGTTACCTTGAAAAATAAATTTTCTTCTCCATCTATGAAGCAGAGCATGTCCTTCCAGTTGAAGGAGGCTTTTTTTCTGTAGACATCAAGCGGACCGCTGGGGAGATCAATCAGTTTGCCCTCCATCTTCTATTGTTCACACTAGAGGAGATCAATACAGAATACAAAATAATGATATTATTTTCAGAATCCAAGCGCAATAGTTCCCCCATATAACGATTTACAGATTGCGATAAAATCCGCCTTCTGGATCAGATCCGGATCAGCCTTTGAAATTTGATTGTCAATCCCTGAGTCAAATTTCATGAGTTTTGGGCAATAATTAACGAGATATTGAGAAAGAAAATTTTAGGCCCACGTTGACCGCAATGTTATCGAAAATTTGAAAGTGATCCAGAATCCAGGATTTCTTCCGGATCACACCCAAAATTAAAACAGTTCTTCCTTTTCACATTTCTGACAACTCCTGAAATTTTTAATCAAAATCCATTTATAACTTTTAGAGTTATCTTGAACACAGACAGACAGACAGATAAACGCTGACAGAAACATAACCTCCTTGGCGGAGGTAATTAGGGGTCATCTAGACCTTTCTGTTTCATCTGGTTTCCTGAATATCATTTGCATTGCAATGAACATTTATGACATGCTGTACCCGACTGAAGCATGTGTAGAGTGAGCAGTACTGGTCCAAGCACAGAGCCCTGTGGAACACCATGACCCATGACCCTCAGACGACTCATTAAGTCGTCTGAGGGTCATGGGTCATGGTGTTCCACAGAGCCCTGTGGAACACCATGACCCATGACCCTCAGACGACTTAATGAGTCGTCTGAGGACGACTCATTAACATGAACTAACTGGAATCCATCAGAAAAGAGAATAATAGTTGTCATAGTTGTTGAAAATTTCATCAAAATCCATCCATAACTTTTAGAGTTATCGTGAACACAGACAGACAGACAGATAATTCAGTCAACTCATGGGGGCGTGTCGCAGGTGCAACAGGCCTCTGATTGGTCAATTCTACATCCGCGTAGAAAAGAGAGCGCATTGAAGAAATGAGGAAGTACCCACATCTGTACGATTCTGGTTCTGAAACTACAAAGACAGCACATATTCTAGTAATTCATGGAGGGAGATAGCGATGAATGTGGGTCTGGATACGGCCGAGACGGTGAGGAAGTGGAAAAACGCAAGAGATAAGTTTAGTAAGTTTAGCTAGTCCGTGATTGTCGCTCTTCCGTTGTGGCGTGGAATAACATAGCGGAGACCGCGCTAGTATAAATCAAAAGTGACGGCGGCATCTCTGCGACAAGCTGACGGCGACACATTGCCGCGAGAGTATACACGGAGAAGTGTCCGCATGCGTCCACGACAACGCGCGCAACATCGCGGCAGCCAACCCTCCTGGACTTATCGGTTAACGGTTATTAATCATTGAAGGGCGTCGGTTAACGATTATAAAAAAAATCCAAAATGTGCATCCCTAATTCTGATCCTCACCACTCACATGGGCCCAAGAGAAGTACGCCTGACCTGGATCTGAACTCCCTGATCTATACTGATGGTGGATGCTCCTGATCAGAAGGATTGGAAATCACTGAAGCATTAGAGTTGTAATAGTTCCACATGCCTGTGAAGACTTGGTTGCTGCTGGTAGGTGCAACGAAGATCAGCTTACACATAAATCATTGACATATAGGCCACTAGATAGTGCTGGGCAATATGACGATACATATCGCGGGGACGATAAATAAGTGTGTATCGTGCCATTTCTCTTATATCGTTTCTATCGTTTCTAACCTAATTTTATCAATTATTACAGCAAATATGTAATTAAATAACCTGCAATGATAAATTTGATAGAAAGATATCTACTTCTACAAAGTAGCCTTTTATGTTTGCACTTTTATTCATGGTTAATGCCTTAAACAGAGTTCTCTTCAACCCTGATGTTTACTTTAGACGCTTTATATTGGTTTGCAAACTTTGCACTACAAGGTTACAGATTTCAGAAAGTTGAAAAATAATTTGTGTTATTTTTTTATAGCTGAACTTCAGTGCAAAAATGTGTTTTTTCCTCTCAGAAACTGTTGTGCACTTTAAAAAAAAATGTGAAAGCTACTGTACCTCTGTACCTACCTGTTTTTGCTGCACTAAAATGTATGTTTGTGACAGTTCAGCTAAATGTCCTTTCAAAATAAAGTTGAAAAGTAAGCAATGAAATTTTTGTCAAACTTTTCAGAGAATAACTGAAAACATACTTTATTATGGTATATCGTGATATATATCGTTATCGTGATATAAAGTAGTCCATATCGTGATATATGATTTCTTCCATATCGCCCAGCACTACCACTAGGTATATGCTAGTTGCTTCAAAACAACCTATTTATTGTTTATCATTAGTGTTTTTGCACATTTAAGTGAATGAATGGATATTCCTAAAATAAAAAAATCGATATTAGGAGCTGAAAAATCGATATTATATCGGGCGGCCAGAAATCACGATATATCGCCAAATCAATTTTTTTTCACACCCCTACTCCAGACCAACAACTCTGCTCCCGTCCCCACAAGCATCTGATTGTTCACACCAGAGGACGTGGTCATCTCTGGGTGTGTCCACCAGGAAGGTCGTGAATGAGCCTGGAAAGGTGTGTGTCCAGGTGGCAGTGATTTAGATCATGTCGGGGGGGGGGGGGGGGGGGGGGGGGGGGGGGGTGTTATAATAGGTTTTTCTCTTTAAGCCTATTCAGTCGTTTTCACTGAACCTTTGCTCTCGCTTCACAGAGGAGGAACTGTGAGATAACGTGACTGGATAAGACCAGTCACGTGGACCGACGTGGACGGTGGTTGGACCACGTTTCCAGTAACTGACCACTTGATTTTACATCTCTACTTTTAATTTTGATATTATCTAGTTAGAATATCGCAATATATCATGATGATATCGTATCGTGACCCAAGTATCGTAATATCATATTGTGTGGTCCTTGCCAATACTCACCCCTATTGATTAGGGTGTTTCCCATCAGTCTAGTTAGTTAGCACTAGCGGATGAGACGTCTGTTGGGTTGCAGCGATGGACTAGACCGGGGTCGGAAACCGCCAGACGTCACTCGCATAAATTTTTAAGATTATTTCTAAGACTGCAATCGTTGTAATGCAAACTGCATTTGAAGAGAGATTCAGTAAGTTCAGAAAGGAAAACCAACACTATCCTTCCCCGTCACGGCCGTTCACATCGACCCATCCCTGCTGAACATTAGAGCTGAGCGATTTATCGATTCTGCGATATATATCGATATTTTATCGAGTATCGATTTTTCAGCCGCGGGTATCGATATTCTAAGCTTCTTTTAAAACCTCCGTGTCCCACCTTTAAAAGCTTGCAAGCAACAATTTGCACTGTTTAAATAAATGAAACTATTTTTCTCAACACATCTTTTATTCATTTTGTCCAGCATTAGCATTAGCATTAGCATTGGCTGGCTGTCAGCCATATAATGTGTAATTGATGCTTTCAGTTCAATTAATTCAAACAAAGTCATTGGAACACTCACAAGATGTCACCAAAATCACTTTGTCCCTTTAAAATCTTTCAGATAATGATGTAAATGTATTGTAAGATGAATATCGATATATATCGTATCGTGAGCCGAATATCGCGTATCGTATCGCGATATTAGTGTATCGCTACAGCCCTACTGAACATGTCCAGATCCACAGGAGGTCGATAACATCTTGACTCTTGACATTGAACTGGCCGACATTAGTGATGATGTCGCCCGTCAGAAGGAGATCAGTTCTGCTCCCAAACATCTACAGTCTTTATACGAGCTGAAGGTTTTCCTTTGTTGTAACAGGTAAAAACAGCAAAAAAATGTCAACAGTTTTCTCTTTGTTGTTCTATAATTTCTAGGGCTGGGCAAGTTAACATGTCATTATCCTGTTAACTCATTAATTTATTAACGCCGATTATTATTTTATTGCGCGTTAACGCATGTTGCTCACATGCTTTTGTTTTGAAAAGTCTGTTACTGGCTGCTGCGGAACCGGAAGAGAATTTGCAGTAAAAAAAATGGTAAAAATCCGTTAATTTTACAGTTCAGGTAGCAACTCAGGTAGCAATATTAACAATTCTGACTAAAAAAAAAAAAATTCTGGACTGCAACCAAACGTTTGTGGTCATTCCTCCATGTTCCATCAGATCTGCTCCATGTGTTCACTGTCCTGCTGTTCTCTAGCTGGTTACTGCAGTGCGGCTCCATCTAGTGGCTCAGATGTGTAATGACAACAGAAAGTCCAGTCCTCCATTATAAAACTAATTCAGTTCTGTGGCCCGTTTTTTAAATTAGTATTTTTGATCCAACTTTTGATCCAAGTCTAAAATTGAAATATTAAAAAAAACAGGCAATTTTTTTTTTTTTGTGTTTTTTTTTTGTGTTTGATTAAAAAACAAAAAAACGTAATAAAATGTCACTTTTTTATTTTTTTTAATTTTTGATTGACAATTGAAAATGGAAAGAATGAATGATACACGGATTGGTAAAGTTACTGAACTTTAACGTGAACATTTTCATTTTAAACTTCTCCCGTATATTGTTTTCCGTATACAATGCGATTAATCGTGATTAAAATTTTTAATCGCTGTCCAGCCCTAATAATTTCATAAATGCAACAAACTATAGTTTTTTCTTTTTCTTTTTACAGTGGATGACAAAAAAAGACCTCCTTTTGCATTTAAAACTTTAAAAACTGCCAAACATACGAGGAATAAGCTCTGAATACAGAATAACTGTATATAAAACTTTTTAGGCTGTTATCTTCGTTTCACGAGTCAAACAGGCTCCAGATGAACTTCAGAGGACAGAAATGTCTCTTTAGAGGACAGAAACGTCTCTTCAGAGGACAGAAATGTCTCTTCAGAGGACAGAAACGTCTCTTCAGAGGACAAACTCTTCAGAGGACAGAAACGTCTCTTCAGAGGACAGAAATGTCTCTTCAGAGGACAGAAATGTCTCTTCTGAGGACAGAAACGTCTCTTCAGAGGACAGAAATGTCTCTTCAGAGGACAGAAACGTCTCTTCAGAGGACAGAAATGTCTCTTCAGAGGACAGAAACGTCTCTTCAGAGGACAGAAACGTCTCTTCAGAGGACAGAAATGTCTCTTCAGAGGACAGAAACATCTCTTCTGATAGTAAAGGTCAACGTCCCCGGGGCTGTTCCTCTGTTTGAGCTCTTTCTCTGACTCCTGATTGGCTCTCACCTGGGGCCACCGGGTCATGTGACACGTTCAGCGTTGTGTATCAGTGTGGTCCAACTCAGTGGTCCTCAGTCCTGGTCCTCAGGTACCAGTGTCCTGCAGGTTCTGGGGGTTTCCCTGGCTCACACCTGGTTCAGGGGTCCTGGACAGACTGGTTCACGGCAGAGACGACTCACCTGAGGTCTCTGTCTGACTTCAGGTGTCTGAGTCTTCTGTTTTAAACCACGACAGCAGGGAGATCATCATCAGGGTCCAGGATCCTGAGGGGACGGGACTCTCTGGACCTCAGTCTCTCAGGTGCTGTTGTCCTCCAGGATCATTTACCTGGACCTGAGTCTCTCAGGTGCTGTTGTCCTCCAGGATCATTTACCTGAGTCTCTCAGGTGCTGTTGTCCTCCAGGATCTGGACTCTGGACCTGAGTCTCTCAGGTGCTGTTGTCCTCCAGGATCATTTACCTGGACCTGAGTCTCTCAGGTGCTGTTGTCCTCCAGGATCTGGACTCTGGACCTGAGTCTCTCAGGTGCTGTTGTCCTCCAGGATCATTTACCTGGACCTGAGTCTCTCAGGTGCTGTTGTCCTCCAGGATCATTTACCTGGACCTGAGTCTCTCAGGTGCTGTTGTCCTCCAGGATCAGGACTCTGGACCTGAGTCTCTCAGGTGCTGTTGTCCTCCAGGATCAGGACTCTGGACCTGAGTCTCTCAGGTGCTGTTGTCCTCCAGGATCTGGACTCTGGACTGCAGTCAGAGGTTTGGGGGTAAAAACTAAAGTCCTGGACTTTGTGAAACTCGAAGTTTGTTACCCAACAATGACACCAGCGGCAGCTTCAGTGACCTGAGCAGCAGTTTAGCGGCGCACAGACGTCAGCGGTGACGTAACAGTCCCGCAGGTGAAGCGGGGTTCCTGGTTCTTACCTGAGCTCCGTCCCTGTCGTCCGTCTCCCGCTCCTGGTCCTCACCTGGTCCTCCTGCTGAACCTGAACGCTGCTCGGAGCCGCTTCCCGGACGCCTTGTTCCAGCGGCGTCAGCACAGTCACTTCCGGTTGGGATTTTCACAATAAAAGCACGTTCTTCAGGGGCCCAAAGATCAAAGAGACTATTTTCCAGTATGTCACCTTTTAAACCAACTAAAAAAAAAACAACAGAAGAGGGCCTCCCTAGCAGAGCAGTGATTAGGGAGGAAGTCCCTGATTTCCTGTGAATAAAGGTCACTGGTGCCACAAAAAAAGAAACAGTTTGATAAGTTAGATAGAATTAAAATAGAAAAGTGTGAATAAACAAATGTAGTAGAACTAGTATAAATGAATAGAGTAATAATAACGTGTTCTGGAGCTACTTCCCCGGTCACATGATGTTTACATGTTTTTTGTACCGTCTTTGTTCCAGAGATACACGGTGTCCAGTTTTGTTCCTGGACAGTTCATCTTCAGTTTCATTCATCCATGGAAATTAAAAACACATGAGGACAGTGACCAAACACAGACCAACTACAGTCTGTTTTGTGTTTTTTTTGGTATTTGCTTGAGTTATGCTCTTATTTTGGTAAGCCCCCCTCCCTCTACTTCTGTTTCCGTTCCCCTTCTGCTCTCATTGGTTTAACCTGTAACTTCTCACCCAGTTTGTTCTTCTAGTTGAAGATAGACTTCCTAAAACGTCCACATGGGGGCGGTCTGTCCCTTCAGAGCCGGTCCAGATCCTGGTCCAGGTCCTGGTCCAGTTCCTGGTCTAGTTCCTGGTCCAGATCCTCCTCTCCTTCTAAGCCTCCAAGTTGGGATTTTTCACAATATAAGACTTTATGACAACATTTTTTTCTATTTTTCAACAAAAAGAAGGAATGTTACAAAAAAAAAATCACTATTTGAAAATAAAAAGCTGCAATTTTATGTTAAAAGGTTGTGATGATGCAAAAGTCAATATTTTATGCCAGAAAGTTTCAATAATGAGTTAAAAAGTCACAATTTGTGAGTCATGATTTTGCGATTTTTACAACAAAAACAAGGAGTTCAGCTAAAGTTGTGATTTTTATCTTTATTTCATTTGTTTATTTACATTCATTTTTACATTTCAGACCTGCAACACATTAAAAAAAAAACCTTTTTCTTGGTAATGTTGTCATTGTCAGTTATTTATTCATTTATTCAGAAAAGAAAATCATAACTTTTTATTTGTACAAAAAAAGCAACATTTTTCACAACTTTTTAATCTAACCAGTTTTTTGTGTATTAAAATGAATTTTGTGTAATTTATGTTGGTAACAGTGCATTTAATTTACAGTTGAAACCAGAAGTATCAGCAGAGTTTATTCAGCCATGAGGTCAAAGGTTACCAAACTCTCTGTAACAGAGTGATAAACCGCTGTCAGCATCTTTCCTCACAGGTTGTCTCTTCTGAGGACGTGAAGGAGGTACAGGTACAGGTGCAGGTGCAGGTGCAGGTGCAGGTGCAGGTCCAGGTGCAGGTGCAGGTGCAGGTGCAGGTGCAGGTGCAGGTGCAGGTGCAGGTACAGGTGCAGGTGCAGGTGCAGGTGCAGGTGCAGGTGCAGGTGCAGGTGCAGGTGCAGGTGCAGGTACAGGTGCAGGTGCAGGTGCAGGTGCAGGTGCAGGTGCAGGTGCAGGTGCAGGTGCAGGTGCAGGTGCAGGTGCAGGTACAGGTGCAGGTGCAGGTGCAGGTGCAGGTGCATGTGCCATGTGAGGAGCACACCTCTAGAGTGAGGAGAGGACAGGTGAGAGATAAAGTGGCTGTAAAGTTCATCGTCCCAGTTGATTGGAGGCTAAACTATCGTCCCTGAAAAGCACCTGGACAAAGGTCCGTCTGTACTCCAGCTGCTGTGCAGATGTGATGGTGTCCTCTTCAGACCACCTGAATGTGGAAGTAAGAAAAGTTGCAGTTTCTCTATGTGTCCATACGCTTCCTAAAACGTCCACACGGGGGCGGTCTGTCCCTTCAGAGCCGGTCCAGGTCCTGGTCCAGATCCTCCTCTCCTTCTGAGCCTCCAAGTTGAGATTTTTCACAATTTAAGACTTTATGACAAAATTTATTTATTCATATTTGCAACAAAAATATGAAATATTAGAAAAATCACAATAAAAAGCTGTTTTATCTGTGTTGCAGCCCACCAGGGGGTGTAACATCCCAACAGCGAAGGAATAAAGATAACATGATTTAATATGATTTTATTGACTGGTTTGGGAAAAAGTAGCTGCTGATCGAAACAACCATTTAATAATAATAATAATAATAATAATAATAATAATAATAATAATAATAATTAGCTTAACCATTTAAGCTAAAGGTCAAATCAAACAACAAAAGACCTAAAAATGGTGTTCTCAAACATATACGGAGGGTGGGACCAACCGCTACGCTAGTGAACTAAACATGGATTATCCTATCTGCTAGAATGTAGAGCACATGTGTCAAACACAAGGCCCGCGGGCCAAATGTGGCCCGCCACGTCATTTTATGTGGCCCTCGAGGGCTTGTGCATTATTGGCTTAAATTCTAAACCAATATTTTAAGACTTAAAATAAGCCTACGCCGCTTTAAAGCGCATATTGACAATAAACTACATCTCCCATAATGCATTTCGTTATCACCCACAACGATAACAGTATCTCACCATGAGCAAGACGATTTTCAGAACTGATGGACTTCAGAAAAACCTCTACAAACTAACCCCAACATGTCCAAGAAAAGAGAAACTGATGCACAAGGAAGGAAGTTTCATGAACGACGGGAAAACGATTACAAGTTTGTACGTCAAGGTGAAATAACAGTGTGTCTTTTGTGTTATGAGGCGGTGTCAGTCATGAAAGAGTTTAATCTATGTCGGCATTTTGACAACAAACACGGAGCTAACTATGCTAAATTTAGCCCGCAAGAAAAACAAAGAATCGCTTCCGCTTCTGAAACCAAGCTAATTGATAATCTGAGCGATGCTAACAGTCAGTTACCATGGCAACGGACTCGTAAACATCACCTGTGCGAGAGCAGGTTTACAACTACAAATCCTGAGTTTAATACAATAATTAGTTAAATATTTGAAACTTAAATATATAATAAATGCAGAAACAGTTATTTGAAATGAAATGAAATGAAAATGAATGAAAATAAATGAAAATGAAAAATATTTTATTTATTCCATAAAGGGAAATTCAATACTTTAGCAAGGGCTCTCTTTTTTTTTTTTAATAAACAACAGACAAACGACAGCAATAATAATGATAATAATAATAATAATAATAATATATATATCATATATTATATAATAATATAAATAAATATTAATATATTATATAATATAATAATAACACTAATAATAATAATAATAATAATAATAATGATACTACTACTACTACTACTACTACTAATAATAATAATAATAATAATATAATTATAATAATTATTAATAATAATATTTAACAATATAAGATGCAGTTTAATTTATTTTGATTTTGATTGCATTTTGTTATATTCATGTTGTCAGTCTGGCCCTTGGAGGGCCACCATGATGCTGACGTGGCCCTCAGTGGAAATGACCCTGACCCCCCTGATGTAAAGGGAACCCCAGATATCTGAGGTTAGCAGCATCCAGACAGGATGCAGTGAGCCTCCTTTAATGCAGAGCGATCAACCAATGGCAGGCTGGAGCCAAGCCCCGCCCTAATCAGCCCTCAGGTGAGATGACCACTGATCAGGACACACCGGCTGGTCCCAGACCAGCCAGACCAGTCAGACCAGTCAGACCAGCCAGACCAGTCAGACCAGTCAGACCAGTCAGACCAGCGGTACCAGGGTATGAACTCTCCTCTGCACTACAGAGCTCAACTGTGATGACGTTCATAAATAATGCAACGTTGTTCTTCACCAGGTGACTCCTTCAATGGAAGCCTGAAGGTAGAGTTGGTCTAGTCAGCCATCCTGACGCTCTGGCTAGCCAGTCCCCGCTGGCTAGTCATTCCCGCTGGCTAGCCATTCCCGCTGGCTAGTCATTCCCGCTGGCTAGTCATTCCCGCTGGCTAGCCAGTCCCGCTGGCTAGTTCCTTGTTGGCTCCTCACAATAACTCATTATGAGCTTGAAACTAATCTTCTTTCAGCGACCAACCAAACGTGACGTCTTTCTAAAGGAGTTTCCTTCGCCAAAGTAGAACATAAGAACAACAATGAAGAGCATGTGCATAATCGAACTGTGGAGCAGGAAATGAAACAAAGTAGTAACATAAATCTGTTTAAAAAGAGATACAAAAAATTGATTATAAACAGGTATATGGAAGAAGAAATGGGTTAACGAGGAGTGTGATAAATAGATACAATAGGGTAAAATGGTATATTATACTTGCTTAAGATATGTTTAGATATTTATATGAATATTTATGTGGTATATATTGTATGTTGGGAGGGATAGTTGTAGTTATGTAACATATGTTGTATATTTTTATGTATGTAGCATATATATATATATATATATATTTATGTAGTTTATATAGTGTATATATAATGCATATTATTATTATTTATTCATTTATCTGAATACCTCCAGAACCCTCCACCCATAACTGCATACTGTGTATGCTTGCTGCTGTAAATTGCTGCTGTACATAGTATTGCTTACAAATTTTTTTCTACTGTATATATTTGTTCCTCTTCTGTTTATATATATTGTTTATATATTGTTTATTTTTGTTTTTTCTGTATATTGAGCTGTGGTAACGCACAAATTTCCCCGTCGTGGGATCAATAAAGTTCTATCTTATCTTATCTTATCTTATCTTATCTTATCTTATATTTATATAGATTTATATAATATATTGTATTTTCTATAATAGGCGTGTTTACGTAGTGTTTATGTGGACTGTATTTATATAGATATTATGTAGATATAGTAATGGCGATGGGGTAAATTCATAGTTATAAAGGGGTAGGAACTAAGAAAAAGTGTGCACTTCTTCCTACTCCTTTTTTGAGCTTATGTGTATATGAAGATGTTACTATTTGTTTTTTGTTGTTTTTTATGTTTTTTTAATGTACATGTTTGTTTGAAATAAATTCAATTCAATTCAATTCAGTTTTGTTGAGTCGGCCTGTTTTCTTCTGTTCTGAGATGTCTGATCAAGAGGTGACCCGTGGTCTCAATCTTACAACAGCGTGAATAAAAACGTGTCCCGTTTCTCTGAAGGACCGTCTCCTGACCCGAGCTGCCTCCGTCCAGGCAGCAGTGGTTTCTGGGAGTTTCCTCTCAGTCCACCTCAGACGCTCTGCTGCTTCAAACTCCCGTTTCAATGTGAGAGCAGAACTAAATATATCTGATTCACACCAGCGACTGGAACACAAACGGACCTCCAGCTGTACAAGTCTGAGAGCAGCAGCCTAAACTAAACTCAACTCAACTAAACTAAACTAAACTAAACTAAACTAAACTAAACTAAACCTAACTAAACCTAACTAAACTCTACTAAACTAAACTAAACTAAACTAAACCTAACTAAACTAAACTAAACTAAACTAAACTAAAACTAAACTAAACTAAACTAAACTAAACTAAACTAAACTAAACTAAACTAAACTAAACTAAACTAAACTAAACTAAACTAATCCAGAGGTGTTTCCAAGCCTGTCCAGAGATATAACCAACCAGATTTCACTCAGAACATCTGCAGCCTTGAATCTCTACCCAGGTGGTTTAACGTCCATCGGCACCTTGATAATTGTTTGCATATTTTGACCTAATATGGTCGTTAAAGTGTTTATTTAAATTTGCAGCAGAAAAATCAGCTTTGTTCCTGTTATTTATTTTGTTCATTTAAAATAAAACCTCTTTCTGTGCCAGTTGTTTCTCCGTTTAATGTGAAAGTTTCATTTTGATAAAATTTTGCCTTCTGATGTTTTAGTCTGACAAGAAAATCACAAGATTTTGTGAAATGATTTAAATGTATTTGTTTTTTGGACATTTGAAGAATATCGCGATAATATCGTAAACCGTGATAATTTGGTCACGATAATCGCGATATTAAATTTTCCAGTTGTTACATCTCTCGTACAAAGACGAGTGGTTAAAAACAGGGTCACTGGTAGAAGGTTCAGGTGTCTGGTCTCGTTCTCCAGAGGTCCAACGCTTCTTCCCCCCAGTAGACCCAGAACCAGAACCAGAACCAGAACCAGAACCAGAACCCTGACTAGACTCCCAACACGTACTGCCCTCAGCTGGCCACTGGTGTAAGAAAAACAGCTGGAAAGGAAAGAGTGATTACAGCAAAAGCAAAACTAAACGAGCTAAACTAATAATGTGCGGCTGCAGTGACCTGATCGCTGAACCACATGGAGAGTTTCCTTTGGATATTTTCGTTCTGCATTCCAACACCAGGAACTTTCCCCTCAGGAATGTTTACGTCTCACTGACCTACTTGGACGTGAAGAATATCGCTTTGGCAGAAACCTGCACTTAAACATTCGGGTTCAGATGATCCGGCATCAGTTTCTGGGTTCAGGAGGAACAAACAAACCCAAACCAGAGCAGAAAAACCATGATTGAAGGGAATCACCTCATGGATGATCAGGACTGAGGATTGACTCCAAGGGAAGGTTTAATGTAATCTGTTGGGTTCCTTAGCGAGATTACACGTTTATGGTCTCCAACAGGTTACCAGGTAACTACCTGTTACTGTGGAAGATGACATTAAGGTGAGAAGAACTTAATTTCCTCCAGAGGTTTGCAGAACTTCATGAGAGGTTCAGCCCAGTTTTGTCTTTTTACCCTCGCGCTAAATTTTTGCGCTCCGAAACAGTTGGGAGTGAAGTTTACGTACCGGAAATTTTCAGGAGTTGTCAGAAATGTGAAAAGGAAGAACTGATTTCATTTTGGCTGTGATCCGGAAGAAATCCTGGATTCTGGATCACTTTCAAATTTTCTATAACATTGCGGTCAATGGGGCCGAAAATTTAGTTTCTCAATATCTCCGTTAATTATTGCCCAAAAGTAAAAAAAAAAAAAATTGACTCAGGGATTGACAATGGGAACCTCTTTTAAATTTCAAATGCTGATCCGGATCTGATCCAGAACGCGGATTTTATTGCAATCTGTAAATCGCTATACAGGAGAACTGTTGCGCTAGGCGGAGGTCTGCGCTCTCCGAGTGCTTTTCTAGTTGGAGTATTATTATGGGACTGTATTTGATTGGACTGCATTGTTTACTGTGTGTGTGAACTATCCTGAGGTGACTTTTGTTCTTAATTGACCTTTCGGTAAGCGCCGCCCCCTCCCTAGTTACTGTTGCTAGGTCGGACATTCTCGCTGCTCCTCCATTAAGGACAATGTTATTTTGCCATTTTTCCGATGTGTATCATCAGTGTTAATATTATACTATAATAACTCCGTGGTGAAATATTGCTGCTGGGGACCTGCAACAGTGACTCGAGGTGTCCAGAACATTTGGAGGGACATTTTTATTCTCTTTCCCAAACCAAAACAAACGCTGGAGAATGCAGCTGTGGGTTCAGTTGTGTTCATTCACACAATCAACTGAACGTCGGGAAAGTTACAAAACACACCTACATTTACTCCAAGGTAAGTTAGCTTTGTTTATTAGATGATTGATGTAACCACCGTTTAGTAAAAGTAATGATATGATTTAGCAGCATGGAGGGTGATGAGTGAAAACATCTCTCTGTTAGCATTCCGGCTAGCTTTCTAGCCAGCTATAAGCCTGCCTGGTTGTCTACAAATATATATGGCCCTGGATATTTATTTTGTTAGGTATAAGGTGATGCTAGTGATGTTAACGTCACTTTATTAATTATATTAATACAATGCTGCGACTGTTTGATGTTAGCATAGCTCTGGTGTGGGACAGACCTATGGACCAGAGCTAATGCTAACAGAGAACTCATCACCCTCCTTGCCGCTAAAACATATCATTACTTTTAGTAAACAGTGGTTAAATCAATCATTTCATCATTTCATTTCAATCATTTCATCAAGCAGAATTTTGTGATATCAGCAAACATCTAATCATATTCCAGTTAATCAATAAATTATTGTACCTGATAAAACTTGTGATTCACACTGTTATCTGTAACTGGTGACATAATTATCTGACCTTAACAAAACTTGGTAATGCTGACGGGTGTGTCGACCTTTGGAGGAAGACCAAATTTCATGATGTTTTGTCCACAGGGGGCGCTACAACTCACACATGTCAATATCTAAATAAATCTAAAATTTGGTATAATTATACAAGGGTTCAAATGTGGGCAGTACCTAAAGTGATTGCTTCAGCTTTTGAATAGATGTGAAAAAGTCTTGTCTTCAGAAACACCCAGACCGTTGAATCTACAACAGCTGGCGTCTGGAGTAGCAGCTTGAACGTGTCTGCAGATTTAAACAAAACATTGTTACAGTTCCACATGACTGGAAAGCTGGAGAAAGACGTCAAACAGCCCAAACAACGTAGCTCAAAAGAAGGTGATTTGGGAAAATAAATGAGAAGAAGTTTTGATGCTTACTTTAAGATCAGGAAATCACCGCCAAGCAGCAGCAAAACATGCTACAGTTTAGCCTTATGCACAGCGATAGCTAGCCCAAAAAGGCACTTATAATAGTTTAAAAAATATATGAGACTGAGCAGAGAGTGTGCTCAAATATGTGACCAAAAACAGGAAATGAAGGACTGTCCATCATCTGAGCCATTAGCTACTCGGTTGAAACCCTTAGAAACCTGCAGAGTTTAGCTAATCCTCCACCAAGTTGAAGCGTAACAGGACAAGTCTTACCAGTGGCTCTAGGATTTTTCCCAGTAAGGGGCCAAATTTCTCACAAACGGGCCAATTATTTGTCCAATATCCTTTTGTTAAGCTGTATATTCATTTTAGTAGTCACACAAACTGTGGTTGAAGCAGGTTTCAGTGGGTTAGGCATCCATCCATCCATCCATCCATCCATCCATCCATCCATCAGCTCCTGTCGGGGGATTCTGGGTAATTCCCGTGTCGGTCAGGAGACATACTCTCCCCCCATATATCTTGGGTCTTTCCCCAGTGCCATATGTGAAACACCTCCTCTGGAAGGTGTCTGGAGGACATCCTGACCAGATGGCCAAACAAACTCTACTGGCTCCTTTCTGATGGGGGGGGGGGGGGGGGGGGGGGCAGCTACTGCTACCACTATAAACCTCTTTCTGTAGATGCCTATCTAATAATGAACACTTACTGAAGGCGTCCCCCGGGAACCTTCAGGCACATGCTATCATAGCAACATCTATATGTCTGTGGTGCCTGCAGATGCAGATAATGTAGTAAAATTAAGCCCTTAAGGGACAAGTTCAAACCCTGCTAATCGCTATATCGGCTGGGTCAGAATGTCAGAAAATTACTAAATTGTAGGAAGTAGACCATAAAATAAAGCATCTAAAGCCAGCTCGGTGGATGTTGTTTTGACATAAACGCTGCAGAAGATGGAGGTCACCTCTGTGAAACAGCCGCCTGTCCAGCCACAGTGGACGCCGTGGACGTCCACAGCTGCAGGCTACAAGAAAAGATGTCCAGCTGTGCCCTGCACTCCCTGGAAGAAAACTGATAACTTTGTCTAACTGCAACTTTCATAACATCTCAAATTTCACAAACTGTGACTTTCTAATATCAACTCTTTTTGTTAGACCTTTCATTGTAAAAATCACAAAATGTTGTTGCAACAACGTTCTGAGCCAAGACTTCTACTTTTGATGGCGAACTAGCTGCTCAACGCTTCTTCTGCAGAAAAGAAGTGTTGCACTAAAGGGTGTCATGCAGCTGTCCTACAATCATGACATTATGTCATATAATCACAAATTTTGTAAATCTGGATTTTCTTCTTTTACTTAATACTACAAATTCACAACTTTTTGCAGCAAGTTACAACTTTGTTGTCCAAAATTACACAATTTTGTTATGAAATCTCAAATTTTGCAAAAGAATTTTGACATCAGATCATGCCTTTTTTTTTACATTAAACTCAAAACTGCATCTTTATGTCCTATTATCATGGCATTTTGTCACATATTTTGCACACTTAATACAACAAAATTGCAACATTTGACATAAAATTCCAACTTTGTATTCAAAACCACTCATTTTTGTTGTAAAAATTGTGAATTTTGCAATTTCGCAACATTGTTGTAAAATATGAAATTTTGTAATAAAATCTTAAATTTTGCAAATCACAAATTTTTATCTCACTACTACTAAATCCCAGTATTTGATTACTTCATGTCCTAAAATTGCAAATTTTTGTCATAAAATCTAAAATTAAAAAAAATGTGACAATTATGACATCACAAAATTGTGAATTTTGTATATAATAATCATGACATTTTGATTTTCAAATTAATACTACAAAATCAAAACATTTGACATAAAATTACAACTTTATGCTCTAAAACTGTGAATTTCATATATTTGTAACAATTTTCCCTGAAATCAAGAACTTTTGCTTGAAAATCTTGACTCTCAATATTGCAACTTTCTGTCTTAAAAGGCAAATTTTTGCCATAAAATCTAGAATTGTAACCTTCTAAAATTATGACTTGATGTCGCAAAATTTCAAATTTCATAAAAGTGCAACTTTCTGTCCCATGTCCTGTTAAGACATTCTGTCATTAAAACAAATTTTGCAAATTGTAACTTTTAACATAATGCAAAATCGCTGAAAAACTTTTAACATAAATTGCGACTTATGTGCGACAAATTTTTGTAATGATTTTGTGAAGTTCCCAAATTTACAACAATTTGTAGAAACCAAATTTTATCATAAAATCTCTAATTTTACAAAATCACAGCTTTTTGAAATCAAATCAGGACTTTTTGTTATAAAACTACAGATTTAATATAACTCCAACTTTATAATTATTACCATTTGTTGTAAAATCACAAATTTTTGTATTTTTGTAAAAAAAAATTGTCATAAAATCTTAAATTTCACAAAACTGTGACTTTCTGATATCAACTCTTTTTGTTAGTCCTTTCATTGTAAAAATCACAAAATTTTGTTGCAACAACATTCTGAGCCAAGACTGCTACTTTTGATGGCGAACGCTTCTTCTGCAGAAAAGACGCGTTGCACTAAAGGGTGTCATGCAGCTGTTTAGAAGCGTCAAAGAAGCGACACACGAGTCTGGACTGCATCAGTTTACCTGGAGCAGATTGAACTGGCAGGAAGTTGCACATGAGAACGGTGTGGAGGAAATTTTTATTTGCTTTATCCATCCATCCATTATCTATACCCGTTTAATCCTTGAAGGGTCACGGGGATCTGCTGGAGCCTTTTATTTGGTTTATTCATCTTGTAATTTTGTTCATTTTATTTGTCTTCAACAATGTTTAAAAGTGATTTGTCTTTCTTAACAAGACCAATACACATCATAATGTGTGACAAAGGCAAGCGCGGGGATCAGCTGTGATTCTGAATAAACATTCCTAAATTCAATTAACAGTAAATAACTTCTTGATCAAGGAACTTTATAACGTCCCTAAATCCAATCAGTCTGTTTTAAGACAAATGTCCCTTTGTCCTCACCGCTACCTGCTGTGATCCACTCTGTATGTAAACACCTGTAGAAGAATCAACACCTTTTGTCTTGGTATAAAAGAAAAGTCCTCATTCAGTATTCTGTGGAGCGCTGACTGACAGCTCTCCTTATGTGCACATAAGATTTTTGTATTTTTGTTTCTTTTCTCTTTAATAAATTCTACTCTGACTTTCTCATCGAGATCGGATCTTATTTTTTCCACAACAACGGCAAAGAGCATCTGGGGAACTTCAACAATAAAATACCATGAGTGGGTTAGGGTTAGTCTCCACGTTAACCCGTGGAGTCAGAGGACAGATGGGGGAGGAGGTCTGGATGTCTCTTTGACATGAACGCTGCAGAAGACCACGCCTGGAAGACAGCGACCTTGACATTTAGGAGCAGAAACTGCTCAGGAATGATGAACATGACTCTGGCCCGGCTTCCAAACTCCCCTCACAAGTCTGATGGAGGGTCTGTGATGTGCATTAAAGCAAAACCCACAGGGGAACCACCTCAGCGTGTCAAACCACTGCTGATGCTGCATGTGGAAAAGTTATAGCGGAGACGTCGGCACGTATCTGGGACTTAAATCATACCTTCGCATTTCTTCGCCCCTTTTCAAATTATAGGCTGCATATAAACACACGCCATGTTTTGTATGCCGGAGAGTTATTTGAGGGATTTAATAAACCTCAAAAGGATTGCTTTCATACGGTTCTGTGATTAATATTCACTTATCCATAACTACACGGTGGGACGAAACTCAAATAGAAAGTAATAAATCACAGCTGTTGAGAGGCGCTTTGATCATGACGTCAGCAGTCTGAGTTACACGCAGCCTCCCGCCACTCCCAGATCTCTGCACGATTCAGACGCCTCGAAAATTCATCCAGCAGACCTTTTACTGAAACACCACAAGCCCTGATACGACTAATGTTCCTGTCAGCGGGTGTGGGGGGGGCACAAATCACCTCATCAGAAAAGCAACTTCAGCTCCTTTAATCCACCGTCTCCGTCTTAGAGCCACTTCCTTCAACTCACGACTAAATGCAAAGATTTGACTGTGGCAGGAAAGATTTATGTGAAGAGTTAAATGAACAATAAAATTGGATCTGACCTTCATCCACGTAATAATAACGAACACGACACATTTGGCCTCATTCATGAAATCTTAAATCTGTGAGTGGATTATCACCTCCTGACCAAAAACCTCCGAGAGATTCAAAAACGCTGCGTAAAACTCTTTGTGGAAGCAAAGCTCCTGTGACCTCCACGTTCAAACGTCCAGCTTTACAGCAGAAATAAACGCCTGGTTCAAAAAAACAGTTCTGGCCCCAGTTTTGTTCCACATCAGGTGAAATTTCACAAAACCAGCAGGAGTCTGGTCTTTCCACTGATCGTTACCAAATATGCACCTTCAGAGATAATTACAGGCTTCTGGAGTTCTGGTCACCAGCTACTCTGAGCAGCATATGGATGCTTTAAAGGGAGTGTCCCATTTCACCGCTGATTACTTCCACCAGTATTCCCTGTTTCAGAAGCACCAGGAGACGCTGGACATTAGACTGGGGCTACTGCGTTTTAATGCATTTATATTGCATTAACTCCTTAAATCTAAAGTTTCTGGGGTATCTATATGATAAATGTTTAAGCTTGTTGGGGGGAAAAAAAAAAGCCACATTAAAGTGAAAAATTCAAGTATTTAATACACATCAGATTGATTCGGTTAAATGCAGTTGTGTCAGGTGTACATGTGCGACCCTCCCGGCACTGGGCCGGTCGGATCTGGTCTGAGATCTGGTCTGAGATCTGGTCTGAGATCTGGTCTGAGATCTGGTCTGAGACCTGCTCGGAGCAGGACCGAGGCACGGCGGTAAATCCTTGACATCCTTGCATCGTGTCATTCACGGGCTCCTTTTACTGAGGTACGACCAGGTCGACGGCGGGAGTCACCGAAGCGTCGGCAGACGGGTGCGCCCGCGGTGCAGAGTTCCTGCCGTCTGACGTGTCCCTTCACAAAAACCCCCCGGCCGTCGCGCGAACTCGGCGCGAGAGCTGCGCCGCGACCGTCTACTGCATTATAATGTCCGGCTGGATGTTGAAGAGCAGGTCGTCGTTGTCCCGCCTGATCTCCAGCAGCAGGGCCGTGTCCTCCTGCAGCGCCCCCTGCAGGTCGGCCGTGGTCATCAGGGGTCGGCCGTTCAGCTTCACGATGATGTCGCCGTCTTTGATGCCGCCTCTGGAGACAGAAAGCACCAACATGTGACCTGGCATCAGCGAAGAACTCATTTAGCTAAGAAAAGGGAAACAAACTGTAAAGCTCAAGCTGTCAGAGTTTAGAACCACGGCTGTTATAGTCAGCGAGAGGAGTTGCAGTAGAGGTGTCATGGCGCTGTTTAGAAGCGTTCCAGAAGTGACTCGTTGTGTCTGGACTGTTTCAACTTACTTGCAGCAGATTGAGTTGGCATGAAGCCGGACACAATAACGGCAGAGAGAATCTGGGGAACTTCTAAAATAAAACACCATGATTGGACAACGACGTAACGTGTAAACAGTTCAGAGGGTCTTTCTGAACCACGTTTGAGGTTTAGAAGTAGGAAAGCACATCTTATTTGACAGCACTCTGCCTTTTTAAATGTAGAGTTTTAGAAAAAACAAAACACGGATAGATGCACGTCTTTGAATGAGCGGACAACAGCGTGATTCATGCGATCTCGAAACTTCCGGGTAAACTCGCAATCTCACGAACCCAGCGGAGGTGGTGGTGCTTGGAAGTGCTGTGCTTTTAAAATGTTTCCCTGTGGAACCGCTGCAAAACCAGACAACAGCGGTTCTACGTTCTGTGGAACTTTTGCTTAAAGTAGCACAGAGGATTTTTATAATTGTTTTTAGCATTTTTTCTCCCCTGCAGGTCGTGAAGGGCCCTTTTACGACGGCGTCTAAAGTTCAGTTTAGTTTGGTCTCCTCCTTGGTCTTAGTCTCTGTAGCTCTGTGGTAGAGGTCTTCACGGGTCTTTTTCATGGACCTGAACCCGAATGGACTCGTGAAAATTCGACCCGAAACCGACCCGACCCGAGCTATTATCATAAGTCCGGGGGTCCGAACCCGAATGGACCCGCAATATTTGGACCAATCCAACCCGAGTCTTTAGTTTCCGACCACGAACCAAACCGAGTTACTCGAATAGAACCGAGACAATCCAGCCCATAGTTGCTAACGTTAAAGTTGTCTAGCGTTGAATAAAACTTGATTTTCTTACCTAAAGTTGTCTTCTTCTACCCGGTTCAGTTGCTACATAGGCTACGTGATGTAAACAACAATAAATCCACGTCGTTATTTTCTTTGTGGATACAGATGCTATTGGTAGCAACTGCTAACGCTAATAGCCTACACCGGTCAGGATGTGTCGTAAATATGTTCTCTCATCCAGCGTTGTCATGTTGGCGATCCGTTGTGCTTTACAGCTGCCGGGCAAACCGCTAATAACACGCTACGGCAACACGATTGTTTCATGACAAACACGCCATGTTAATGAATAATTAATTAAACTGCCCCGAGTCTTGACATTAGCTGCCACCGCTAATATCTTTACCTCTCTGGAGTAAACGTGGACCCAGCCTGTCAGAGAGCACCGACCGGACCCGAGACTAACTGTACCGATTCAGACCCGAACCCGGAGTCACGTCTTTTGAATGGACCCGAGACCTGATTCGGGTCGGGTCGGAACCTCGGGTTTTTCGGGTTGTTCCGAAGACCTCTACTCTGTGGGCTAGTTTCATTGCTGGAGTGTCACATGGTACCATAAGTGCTTCTCAATTATTTTTTGCTGTGCCCCCCACAACAAAGAAGAAAACATTTAGCCCCACCCACACCTGTGAACACTGTAACAATGAGAGCGCCACTGCCGCCTACTGCAGTATATGTGGAATTACACTTTCTTACACTTTACTCCAGTACGGCAAAAAAAAAAAAAGCCCCCCCCCAGGATCTCACCGCACCCCCCCAAGGGGGTCGCACCACACTATTTGAGAAGGACTTCCGTAAGTGATGCGCAGTTGTCCAACCAGGACAGGGCTGGTCCCAGCTGTTCTGCTCTAAGCTGCTAGCGGCTAAAGGATCAACGTACTTCTGTGCAGGAGAGTTCGGAACGACCTCATGGACGTAAATCCCAGAGGTGACATCAGGGAAGTCCGGGTTCTGTTGTTTTAGCTCCTCAACTAACCTGAAACAGACATGTACACAAGCTGGTAAACTTCTCTGAAAAAATGAAAACCAACGTTGAAATTATTGAATATTTATGGAATCAATGAGTAATTCAGATAAACAACACAAATACTAAGGGTGAATTCCAATTCCTCCCTTAACCCTCAATCTCAAAAATGTCCAAGTGCTGTCCCGATTCTAAGAACGTCAAATTGAGGGACGAGTTTCAGGGCTGTATCGTCCTCAGTATTAAGATTCTCCGACACCACCCTTGGTAGTAAGGGCTACCCAGAAGGCACTGGGTAATTTAGTCAAGACATCTTTGAAAAGGATGTCGACAAAAAAAAGCTAGCTACAAACGTAAGTAGCGTCGTAGTTCTTGAAGATATAAATGTTATGAAACCATCTTATTGTCTTTGTTTGAGACTTTTTTCATGGATTAAGCGTAACATTTATTTTTTTTACTTTAGGATGTTTGCTGCCGGACCGGCGGGTCCCAGCCAGCGGTTCAGCTTCACGTTACTTGTATACCTTGTGTAGCTACGGAGGACTGAATAATGTATCCTCTATTGCAGCCATTCTCAAACTTCAGATACCGAGGCCCAATTTGAAATGTGAAAAATCTCCACCGAAACCTTTAATCACAACTGTGATCAGCGTTCAGGACTAGAAGCTACGTTCAGACATTAATGTAAGGGGTCAACAAATAAGGTGACAATTGTCAAATTAAGTTAAGATGACGGTAGAAGAACAATTAACTGGTTTGTTTTGTTACTTCTTAATGTTTTAAAATCATGTCGTTAATGTTTTACAGTAATTAAAAACGTATTTTAAAAAGATAGATGATTTAAAACTTATCTGACCTCTGACCACCTGCAGTACCACGACCTCCCACCAGGGGGCCGCGGCCCACACTTTGGGAATCACTGCTCTATTGTGATATTTGCTAATATTATTTAGAGAATATACAGCGCTCTTTTTAATGTTATCTCTGTAATTTCAGGAAATACAGAGACAACACGGCTCTGATACATTTCAGTCTGAAGACGTAACTGAAACTGTCCCATTTCTAAGTCAGAAGATAGACCTGACACTGACTTTCGAGGGTTAAGATTGAGGGCCAAAGATTGAGGGTTAAGGGAGGAACTGGAATTCACCCCAAGTTACAACAGTTACAATGTGCTTGGCAGCGGGCAGCCGCCTTCACTGTTGCCTCGGATGACATCACAGGAAGTGGCGTTTCTAAACCGGTACCAGCTGATATGAACCGGTTGGTCTGCAGCTAAAGACCTGATTTAATAAAACTAAACGTCTACGTGTGCAGGAGGAAATACGTTTTATGATCAACCTGCTCCTAATAACCTTTAAAAATCATAAACACGCTGGGGTCCGATGACTGGACCCAAGAGGCAGGGCTGCCTGCAGATGTGCCTGTTTAATTGGCTAATAAATCTAACATGGTGGCTGATGTTAGCATCGTAGCATCTTTCCCCTCCACAGACAGTCTGGTCTAGTCTGGAGGGACCAGGTGGTCTGAACATTAAAGGTGGAGTAGGTGTTGTTTGAAAAACGGTTCCAGCAATCCACCTCAAGTGAGATTTTGAAAATATACACTCCCTCCCTCCTCCCAAAGGCTCCGCCTCCTCCTCTTCAGCTCACCCCTCGAAACCACGCCTTCACACGATTCACGACTACATGAACCGCAGGGAGGGAGGGGTGGGGGGGAGTGCATTGATATTTGATTGACGTATTATGCAGCCAATCAAAATAGTGATGATCACTATTTTGATTGGTCAGAGTTTTTCTCTGATTATACCCTCTAGACCGGACCAAAACATTTCGTTTTTTTTTGCAAACATTTTATTTCAGTGGGTGCAATGGGAATGTGAAAAGGTTTTCAGGCAATATTGGAAAACTTGCTGCAAAAAAAGATCACCTACCCCACCTTTAACTGTTCAACCTCTAAATAACATCTTAAATATTTTAGTTCTACAAGGCCGTGCCATACCTTGGTGAAATTATCAAACGTAATTCTGGATACTCCTGTAAGTGAAAACAAGAAGACCTAAAACAAGATCTTGTGGGACACCGACACATCTTCCAGTTCTGACGGAAAGGTTTTGTCGTAACCACCGTGGTTGTACTCACGTCGAGGAGATGGTCAGCATCCTGATCCCAATAAAACGCTTCTTAACCGACCTCACATCTGAAAGAAACAGCAGATAGTTTCACTTCATCAGTCTGGACACCTGTGGACGTCTCTGACGTGGAGACGTGGAGACGTCACGGCCAGACTCGCCTTTGCTGTGTTTGTCCAGGGAGTCGTTGAGGAAGCGGATGATCCGGTCTGAGGGGATGGCGAACGAGATTCCCGCTGCCACCTTCAGCGTGTTGATGCCAATCACCTCCCCGTCCTGAAACACAGCAGGACAGCGGACGCTCAGATGTTAGCAGGTTGATACCGGCCCAGCGTCTGAGCTCCAGCCTTGACTTCATTATCCAGAACCACCCTGGTCCTCCAGAACCGAGACCCTGCAGGTCTTAGATGGTTCCCTGCTTCAGAGCACCTGGTTCACATGGATGGATCATCGTCAGCAGGTCATCCAGGTCTGTTAACGACCCGTCCAAGTGAATCAGGTCCACTGAAGCAGAGAAACATCTAAGACATGCAGGGTTGTGGCTCTGGACCAGAGTTGGCCATCCCTGATCCAGAAGAACTGGAAATCACCTGCGTCCATCTCTTGGTTTTAACTACGACTTCCTGACTTTTGTTCAGATTTCGTGCTTACTTGGTCTCCTCTGTTGTTTAGACTCCTGGTTTGTTACTTTGCTTTACTTCCTGCTTTATTTTGAAAGTACTTCCTCTGTTCTCCACACCTTTATTTCCTGTTTTTTTTAAGTACTTCCTCCATTCTCCACACCTTTATTTCCTGTTTTATTTTGAAAGTACTTCCTCCATTCTCCACAACTTTATTTCCTGTTTTATTTTGAAAGTATTTCCTCTGTTCTCCACACCTTTATGTCTAAAGGTGTCTACGTATTGTCTTGTTTCTCATTTCTGGTTATTTCACAAATGTATTTAGTAAAAATTATTTTTCGTGTTCAGAAAAAATAAATAAAAGCAGAATTATTTCCTGCTTGCTGAGATCAGCGACGGCCTGAGATGATCGAGCTGCAGATGTAAAACCGTCAACGTCGACCAGAAAAGTGTGTTTGATACAAAGGAAACTGAAAACTTACCAAGTTGACCAGAGGTCCTCCTGAATTTCCGTACTGTGAAGATCCAACGCAGACAGAAACGAGAGGATAAGACATCATTAACAGACCAGATGAGACTGTACGCAGTGATAAAGGGTTTCCGTCCGCTCACGTTGATGATGGCGTCCGTCTGGATGTAGTCCATGTCCGAGTCCCGGAGGCCCAGCTCCTTCCCGTCTCTCTGGGCCGAGCTCACGATGCCGGTGGTGACGGTGTTCTGGAGGGCGAAGGGGCTGCCGATGGCGACCACGAACTCCCCCGGCCTCAGGTCCGAACTGTGTCCCAGAAACAGCACGGGCAGCTTGTTCTGGGGGGGGGGGGGGGGGCAAGAACAGGTACGGGGGGGGGTGAGACTGCTGGACCGGCGTGGATCCACGGTCCCGTCTAAACCAGAGCTCCCAGTTCGTCCACGCCGCTGTGACCAGCAGGTCGGACCCTCCCAGAGCAGGAAGTGTTAAACGATGACACGTCACAAGGCGGTGGGAACGGACCAGTCAGATCGATGCTAGCTAGTTCCAGTCTGTTACTGGTTGAGGAGATCCCAGCTCTGGGAAACCAGTTGAAGTTCAGCTGGTTCAGTAGCCAGAGCTGTTTTCCATGTAGAGAAATAATTAGGGGCGAGTATTGGCAATACGATATGAATCATGATATTATCACGATATCGTGATATTGCGATATTCTACCTAGTATACAGTGATCCCTTATTTTTCACGGTTAATGGGGACCACGCCGCCCCTGCGTCAATCAAAATCCGCAAACAGGGGCCAGAGCCCCCCCAGAGCCTCAATAATGTGTTTAAATTACTGTATTTTCTGGACTATAAAGCGCACCTGAATATAAGCCGCACCCACTAAAATTTAAATGAAATATATATTTTGTCACATATAAGCCGCACCGGACTACTACTATACCTGTTATTATTGGACAAACTGATAAATCCAGGTGTGTCTGAGTAGCTACAATGGTCAGACACACCTGGATTAATCAGTTTGTCCAATAATAACAGGTATTGATGCTCACAAAATGAATGTAGCGTAGCATAGCCAACATAGGCTACTGAACAAAAACAGAATAGCCTTTAACTACTTGGTTTGTTTTTTGGTTTTTGCACTTCCTGCTAGAGCGCCCCCTGAGGGCTGAAGAAAAATTCATAGAAAAGCTGCATCTCTGTATAAACCTCATGGTTTAAAGCGTGGGACAAAAGTAGCGGCTTACAGTCCGGAAAATACGGTATGTTTAAAAACCGCAAAAAAAGTAGCGAGGTGCAGCGAAACAAGACAAAGGCTCAACTGTGGTCTTTCTGTTTCCTTCACAGCCTCTGGTCTCTGAACCGTAGTAAAGAAACTGCTGGTACTGTGCTATTTTTGGCTCGTAATTAGCGGCTAACACGCTAACAACAACAAAACAAAACAAGCTCCTGTCGGTTTACAGAGAATGTAAATCTATACACGCTGGGCTGCTGTTGATGCTCACTACACTTTTCATCTAACCCCGTTTTTCTTCTGCCGTCCCACGACACACACACTACATTACCCATAAGGCCACACCATTACCCATAAGGTTACCTTCTTAAAGGGGCCAGGCTGGCTCACAGCATTTCTTCACTGTGAGAGAACGCGCACAACATCCTGTGATGTTTCCAATTTTTAAAATTTTTTTAAATTATATTATTTATTTCTGAAAAATCGGCAAATAACTAAAACCGCGGAACTTAAACCGCAAATTGGCGAGGGATCACTGTAGATCAAAATTAAAAGTAGAGGTGAAAAATCAAGTTGCTGTATATGTTCATCAGATGATATTGATCATTCAGAGGACAAACGCTTTGCTTCACAGCAACCTATTTATTGTTTATTATTAGTGTTTTTGCACATTTAAGTTACCATTAGTAACCAATTAAAAAAAAAAATCGATATTAGGAGCTGAAAAGTTGATATAAAATTGCGATATATTGCCAAATCGATTTTTTTTCACACCCCTAGAAATAATAGCGTAAAGTAGCGTAAAATATCACTTTCACTTTCAGAATATCTAATAAAGACAGAAAAGCAGAGAAGCATCATGGAGTCATGGAGGGAAAGCTGGAAACACGAGTGGAAACAGATGTTCAGCAGCTGGACGGTGTCTGCTGAGACGCTGCATCTGTGTCGGCCCAGGTGGACCGGTTCTCACGCTCCCCCCCCCCTCTGTTTGGTTCCAGTCCAGAGCCAACTGTTTTAATGGCTGGATGTCAGCCGCTGGCGTCTTCGCCGGGTCCAGAGTTCAGCCATTACCGGCTTCTAAAAGCAGATGCTAACAGTTTTACAGTTCACGTCCCACAGAGCAGCTCCGCGGTCTCCTCTGGGAACCGAACCGCCGGCGCCGCAGCGACACGGCTGCAGGTCCGGGAGCGGCCGGCGGCTCGACCGGCGGCTCGGCCAGCGTCTGGAGGCGTGGCTCGGCCGGAGCCAGGCGCGTGTTCTCCAGGAGTCACAACCTCCAGGGACCAGGCGCCGTCCAGGCGCCGTCCGGGCCTGAGGCCGGGCCAGACAGTAGAGCCGGGGGCTTCTGGGAGTTTAGGTATCGATACCAAGTAAACATAGGACCGGTATCGCCGATACGATACTTCATATTAAGCTTAATCTATCATGAAACTGCCGACCTTCTGGCGCTTTTATGATTTCTGTCTTTGGATTATTTTGTTAAAACCTCAGATAACATTTCAGCAAACTTTATAGGTGACAGCAACATACTTTATTATCACATTTAACATTTTTGTGTAAATATTGATTGGAGTTGAATTGTTCTGTTCTAAATGTTTTTTTCTGAGTGGGCGGGCCTGGGGGGCGGGGCCAGACTGAGTCTAACTGCGTGCTTGTTTGGCCGACGCCGCTGAGCCACGTGATGATGCAACGTAGAAAGACGCGGGGGGGGGAGGGGGACACAGCGAGTCAGACACAGACTTCAATGAAATCGATATTATCGATAAGTGGATGGCTCCGCCCACCTCTAACATCTGCCCAGTCTGAGCAGATCCAGCTCCCAGGTAACCAACACCTGCCGGCTGAAGCTGTGGAGGAGCGGCTGACTCACCTGAGGGTTGATTTTTATGGTGGCGATGTCGGACTTCTTGTCGATGTCTTTGATGCTAGCTTCATAAACGTCGCCGTTGTGCATCTGGACCTTCAACGAACAGAGAAAAGACGTCTTTGGATTCAAATGTTCCTGAGCAGAGCGTCTCATGTTTTTAAATTAAAGATAAATTATTTAAGATTGAGCCAATATTGATTCATATGCAATATTTCTGTAGTTTCATTTCTTTTCTTTACTCTTTAAATATCAACAAATATAACTGTTTAACTCATTCACTGCCATTACATCAATAGCAGCCAATATAACAATAATAATAATGTATTTCTATATATTATATTTAATATAAAGGAAGAAGAGTCTCTCTTTCTAGGGTCCACATATCTCATCTATGATAATAATTAGTGCTGGGCGATATGGAAAAAATCATATATCACGATATGGACTATTTTATATCACGATAACGATATATATCACGATATACCATAATAAAGTATGTTTTCAGTTATTCTCTGAAAAGTTTGACAAAAATTTCATTGCTTACTTTTCAATTTTATTTTGAAAGGACATTTAGCTGAACTGTCACAAACATACATTTTAGTGCAGCAAAAACAGGTAGGTACAGAGGTACAGTAGCTTTCACATTTTTTTTTAACGTGCACAACAGTTTCTGAGAGGAAAAACACATTTTTGCACTGAAGTTCAGCTATAAAAAATAAACACAAATTATTTTTCAACTTTCTGAAATCTGTAACCTTGTAGTGCAAAGTTTGCAAACCAATATAAAGTGTCTAAAGTAAACATCAGGGTTGAAGAGAACTCTGTTTAAGGCATTAACCATGAATAAAAGTGCAAACATAAAAGGCTACTTTGTAGAAGTAGATATGATTCTATCAAATTTATCGTTGCAGGTTATTTAATTACATATTTGCTGTAATAATTGATAAAATTAGGTTAGAAACGATAGAAACGATAGAAGAGAAATGGCACGATACACACTTTTATATCGTCCCCACGATATGTATCGTCATATCGCCCAGCAGTAATAATAAAGTTGAAGTATTTACCTCCAGACTCTAGTTTGACTCAAAGCAACCTTTCAGGTTTCATGTGAATACGTCTCTAAAACCTTTGATCTCCTGGCTCACCTTCAGGTGTTGCTGGCCCGACACAGGTGTGCTGCCAGAGACCACGTGTGCGTTGGTGACAATCAGCCC
>JAGFBZ010000352.1:0-92500 GCA_018398805.1 Hirundichthys speculiger | reverse complement strand
GGGTGGCCGAAAATCGCGATATATTGCCAAATCGATTTTTTTTCACACCCCTAACAGTAACTAAGATATATCAGAGTATTTTGTCTGTCAAAGTGTACCTTTTAATTCTATAAAACAGTGATTCCCAAAGTGTGGGCCGCGGCCCCCTGGTGGAGGTGGAGGTAGAGGAGGTGGAGGTAGAGGAGGAGGTAGAGGTGGAGGTAGAGGAGGAGGTAGAGGTGGAGGTAGAGGTGGAGGTAGAGGAGGAAGTAGAGGAGGTGGAGCTAGAGGAGGTGGAGGAGGTAGAGGTAGAGAAGGTAGAGGTGGAAGTCTGTGTAGTTGGTGTCTGTCCTTGTACGTCTGCTGTCGCTGAAGGAATGATGACATCATCAGCTGCTCGTCAAACTACACGAACATAATTAATGATGTAATAATGAGGGACAGAGAACGTTTGGCTTCAAATGTTTCTGCTGTTTTCTTTGGCCTGGATTTGTCTTTAATGGCTCTGACTCAAGGTGGTCCAGACGTGGTCCAGTTCTTCATGTTCCTTGGTGTGGCCCTCAGGTGTGGCCCTCAGGTCAGGTGTGGCCCTCAGGTGTGGCCCTCAGGTGTGGCCCTCAGGTCAGGTGTGGCCCTCAGGTGTGGCCCTCAGGTGTGGCCCTCAGGTCAGGTGCGGCCCTCAGGTGTGGCCCTCAGGTCAGGTGTGGCCCTCAGGTGTGGCCCTCAGGTGTGGCCCTCAGGTGTGGCCCTCATGTGTGGCCCTCACGGTGTGGCCCTCAGGTGTGACCCTCAGGTGTGACCCTCAGGTGTGGCCCTCAGGTGTGGCCCTCAGGTCAGGTGTGACCCTCAGGTGTGGCCCTCAGGTCAGGTGTGGCCCTCAGGTGTGGCCCTCAGGTGTGGCCCTCAGGTGTGGCCCTCAGGTGTGGCCCTCAGGTGTGACCCTCAGGTGTGACCCTCAGGTGTGGCCCTCAGGTCAGGTGTGGCCCTCAGGTGTGACCCTCAGGTGTGGCCCTCAGGTGTGGCCCTCAGGTCAGGTGTGGCCCTCAGGTGTGGCCCTCAGGTAAATCACGATCCACTGGACATGTTGCTTTGATTCATGAACAATTATTTTAGTTTGATTTTATTTGTTTTTGCCCTCATTCGTGACTGACAGGTTTTTTATAAACTCAACTGTTGCTCAGCTGGGTTTTATTTTTTAATAAAACAGCTCACATCTGTGATTTTATAATAAATAAGTGAAAGAAAACACTGCTGAACTGTTTACGGTGATTTACTGACTATTTAAATCAACAGAACTGAAATAACTGACGTGGTCGACATTACGTCAGTTATCAGAACCGACAGGCGGTGAACTGAACTAGTTCGTGTAGAAAGTGAACTTGGCCAACACTGCCTGTGACGTCATGGAGGGTTTGTCCAGCTCTTCCTTTACGGTCTATGATCAAAATTATTATATGACACATGCCAACACCAAAGTTTGGTCCGGTTACTAAACTTCGGGACGTGTCTGGACCACAGCGCGCGTGCCAGCGCCCAGAATAGACAGAAATGTGCGTGTTGCCAAGGTTATTTACGATTAAAAAAATAAAAATTAAAAATAAACACATCCTCAGAGTTCTTATTTTAAGTGTTTTCTGTGCTTGAATTAATAAATCCGACCCGGAACCAGCAGAGGTTTTGTTGTGAAAGTGACGCTCGTGCGTAAACGTACCTGCGCCGCCGCCGCCGCACGGTCCCTTGTGGACCTGCGTGACCCCCGGGAGCCCCTGCTGCTGAGCCTCCCTGCTGCGCGCCTTCAGCTGGCACACGTTCCCGTGCGTCTTCCCGTCGCTGCCGCACACCCGGTAGCCCAGCTTGCACCGGCAGAAGCCCGCGGAGAGCCGCTTCCCCGCCGGGTGTTTGCACTCCAGCCCGTCCCCGCAGGGCAGCTGGTCGCGGCGGCCGCACGGCTCGCCCTCGCCCTGCGCGCACACCAGGCAGCAGTTGCAGCGGTCCGGGACGTAGCCGCTGGGGCAGCTGGGGCCCGGACAGCTGCTCACGTCGCAGCGCGTCGGGCACCTGGCCCCGGGCTCCGTGCTGGCGCCCGCGCACAGGTAAACCAGGACGGCGCCGAGCAGCGCGAGCTGCATCTTCAGCGGCTGGAGGCGGACGGAAAGAGCGTGAAGTTCGCGCGGATGGCTGCTGTCCCGCTCTCCCCGGAGACTTCACGGATGGAAATCCACATTCACGAAAGTTGCATAGTACAATGGAAAAAAAGAAGAGTTATCCTCGTCACTGTCTTAGAGCCGCTTGTTAGTGCGCGTCCAGACGTGCGCGGCAGACCGCAGAGCTGCTGAGAGTTTCCAGACTTTCCCTCCACCAGGCCGGTAAACATCCACTTTGGCAGGATGAGCCCTTCACTGCGGTCAAGACAGCCTCCAGCTGGAAAAAAGTCGGTCAAGCCAGCCCTCAATTATTATTGACCTGCGCGCGCATACTGAGTATTACGGTAATGGTTGATTTCAAAGTAAAAGCATCCGTCTTATGTTCTGATAGAGCAAAGAGGTTGAGTAACATGATATAACAGCCTAAAATATAATTGTACCAGGTTGTGAATGTACAAATAATTAAACTGAATTATCAACAGTACAGATATGAAATTTAAAGGCAATTATACATAAATAATAATATCTATATTATCTAAAATATCTACCCAGAAGTAGCATCACTACCCTACAGCATTTATCCAGTTAATTAAAACCAACATCAAGGATACACCACTACCTATATTATACAAGCATTTCAATACATTGATTGATTTAAAAAAAATGTAATCATATTTTTTGAGGGAATAAATATCAACATTATGTATTCTGGACTAACAAAAATAAATTCTTGCCTGAAAAATAATAAATAAAATAAAAAAACAAAAACAAAGAATGAAATAAAAGAAAAGAAATTCTAAACACTAGAAACAGAATACCATCATTTCTACAATTTTTCACAAATCAAAAGAAATCAAAGAATAAATATTTAAACTCCACTTAAGTTTAATGTTGACTGCTGACACCAGAGCGTCACAAATTAATAGAATAGAATAGAATAGAAATACTTTATTGATCCACGGGGGGAAATTCTGGCGTTACAAAAGCAACATTGAAGTATAAAAAGTGACCACCACCAAGACAAAACAAAAGTATGAAAGTACTCATGTGGATGATAAATGGTAAATATATATACAATATTATAAACAAAATTATAAACAAAATTATAAACAAATTATGTGTGTAATCAACAGAGCTCCTGTTTTATACTTTTGACCAAATTAGTTGTGGAAATCTTTATATGATTGACGTTTCTCTTCCCATGATAATGTTAAAGTTAAAGAGTGATATTGAAAGATAATCCACTAGAATTTCTGTTTAATATTATTATCATATTTATTTGATCTAATAAAGCCTCTTGACTTGCTCTTTTTAATTTAATTTAATTAATTAAAATGATATTTTGTGATCATGTTTTCATCTGATCTAAACAAATTTTTACATAAAGATATAAACTTAGACGACCAGTTTTCAGCTGGAGGTGTTTATTGGAAATTTATGTTTAAATTCAGTTGAATATGTGTGATTTCAGTCATTGTTCTTCTTGATCAAGATCATAAATATCATAAGGCAGAATAAAGGTTATTTGAACAAAATAACTCACTCCATTTTCATTTCAAATGAATAATAACCATCTTTAAAAAAAAACCATCAGTGTAACATCTTCAGTTAGCATTGCAAAATTAAATCCACCAAGAAAACAAGCGTTCTGGTGACCGATTTCAAAGTAAAAGACTGCAACCTTTCATCCTCATGTTGTATTATAAAAGTAAAACATATGATGCATATTGTCCATCACAGATAAGTTATGTGATCTCATGAGTTTAAAATAGAAAAGTAAACTCTGCTGGGCCATCTTCTAACATATTTGATGTAAAACTTCCCACTTCAAGAAACCGCCGGCCCAGATGAACGACAGGAACCGTACAGGTGCAGATATGTCACATATGGGTGCAACACCAGTCAGTCAGTCGGTTTCTATCACCGCTTTGGTCCAGTTCAGGCCCGTGAGGAGCTGGACTCTATCCCAGCGGTCACTGACTGACTGGCGGCGTACACCTAGGACATGTCACCGGCCCACCAAAGGACTGGGCAACACCAGAACACTCCAACATGAAGTCTTCGTATTGCGACATGGTGAACTTTAATTCTCATATTTTTCTGGTCTTAGCTACTTTTCTTTTAACAGCTGAATTATCTGAATTTAGAAGAAATATACCTCCAGAAATAAACTTACAGGGCTTTAATTTTGAAATCAGATACTAGAAACCCCTCATAATACTCTGAGGTGCATCATATCTCTAAATTAAAATTGTAGAAACAGTGTCCTTGTTATGTCAATTTAAATTTAGAGCAAAGGCAGGTCCTTTATAAAATATTATTGAGCTTTTATTCTGAAATTATTCCCGGGACGCTATTGAAAATTTCTCAGCAGGTATTGAAGTAATCTGCTCTTATCCTTCAGTTATATTTCTTTATAGAAAAAATCTTCCGAATCTGAACTCACAAGAATTAAAACAAGCACATAACAGTTTATAGAGCTCTTACTTTGAAATCCCAAACCAGACTGGGATAACATTTTGTGAGTGTGAGTGTCAGGTGGTGTCATATTTAGATGAAGACTTTATCTGAAAATGTAAGTGAAATTTGGAAACAATATGTTTTTTTTTTTTTTTTTTTCTACCACAAAGAACCATTAAGTTAATATCTGAGATTTGATGAAACAGTAATAAAATACAGCCTTTATTTTGTAAATCCCAGTCTTAGATGGATGTTAATGTGACGGGAAGGTGGTCTGTAGAAAAAACGTGTTTCCTTTTAACAACAATCTAATACAGAGAATGTAGAAATATTTGACTTTTTTAAAATCAGGCTTTCATATTTAAATACAACAGAGTATCTTATATTGTATTATTATTATTATCATTGTTAATATTAATATAGGTAAATGATAACACGATGCAAGCTTGCTTTTATTTTGAAAGCAGTGCTTAAACGTGACTACCGTAAAGCTCAGTGTGGAAGCACAAGAGGACACGTGACCCGCCGTCTCCTGGAAAGACGAGGACGTCTGGAGCAGCTGTGGTCATGGAGGCGAGGCGGTGTGATGTCAGTCAGACGTTCATGTTACATTCCCCTACGTCGTGCCGCACGGCTAGCTTCAACAGAACATCAAAGCCTCAGAGTTTTTCTCTCCCCAGCATGCTTCAGGACCTGGTGTCACCTGAAACAGGAGCCACCTGAGGTGAGGAGGAGGCCGTCCCAGCTCACAGTTTACAGCGCCGGCACGCTTCAACAAACACACGAGATGTGATTAAACCGTCATACAGGCTTGAGACGCTACCTGAAAGATATATAACTTCGAGCGACCTTGTTTCGATTCGAAAGAGCGCAAAATTGAAGAAACCTGTCAAATTGTTCAGTTCAATCAGCATAAAGGTGCACGGTTGGGTTAAGGTGGTGCCCTCTGATCACTTGTGTATTGAGTATATACACCCTACTGACTAGGGATGGAACGGTTAGCGGTATTACAGTAAAGCACGGTAAAATTTTACGCGATAACGATTAGCATTTATATTTGACTTCATCTCATTATCGGGGTCGATTAGCAGGATGTGTAATATCAGCCTCATTCAAGTCTGTGAGCGACTCGCGACTGTGTCTCGCTTGAATATGTAGCTTGTAACATCGGCATCGTAACGTTAGCATGGTAGAAAGTGGTGATAGCACGCAGGACATTGAAAAATGACATCGAAAAATGACCGGAACGATGTTCTTCTGATGCAGTTAAAATATTTTTAGAACATTTTATTGTAATTTGTAGAAGCAACTTGAAGGAGCTAAGGCTAATGCTTCAAGCTACTGAGATGTTTGACCAAGAGGAACCTGGTCGACGCGCTTCGCTAACTCACATTTCGTAAACGTTACCGTTGCGTGTTGATCTAAAAATGACCAGAACGATGTTCTTCTGATGCAGTTAAAATATTAATTTATTCCATTAACTGATCCAACAACCATAACGCCGGCAGTTAGCGCCACAGCGGTCACCTAACAGCTAACCAATAACAGGCAGCTACCTTTATACCTGACCCTCAGGTAACAACACAGCGACACCCACAGACACACAGAGTGAACTACAATTCACAACAACATATTTGGCTACTAAACAACTGTTTCTTTATATACACATTTATACTTATTTAAGGTTCAGCTTAAAGTCCAAAGTTTATTTCATTTAAACTTGCACTATAATTTTTGTTCCTGATAATTGTTTGCATATTTTGACCTACTATGGTTGTTAAAGTGTTTATTTAAATTTGAACCAGACAAATAAGCTTTGTTCCTGTTATTTATTTTGTTCATTTAAAATAAAACCTCTTTCTGTGCCAGTTTTTTGCCCTTTTAATGTGAAAGTTTCATTTTGATAAAATTTTGGCTTCTGATGTTTCAATATGACAAGAAAATCACAAGATTTTGTGAAATTATTAAAATGTATGTTTTTTTTTAGCAATTAAGTATATCGTGATAATATCGTAAACCGTGATAATTTGGTCACTATAATCGAGATATCAAATTTTCCATATCGTTACATCCCTAGTACTAACTAATGCAACAGAGACGAGGCGAAGGACAAGTATATTTATACACAGAGACTGAGGATAAACAGGTGACATAAACAAGACACAGGTGGCAGCAATCAAGCGGTGACGGAAGTAAAAAGACAACTAAACACTTAACAGCAAACACAAGACAAAATCCAAATGTCAACTATGACATAATGTGCAGTTATACATACACAGTCAGCCGTACTCCATTTACCAAAACAGACGCGGTGATTCAGGTGATCAAAGGGCTTTGATTCTGCAGAGGTCCTGTGATCACCTGGTCTTCAGGTAAACAGCCACCAGCAGGATCAAAGCAGCCTTCAACCCAGCTGCTTCTTCAAACACTGTTGTGTCCTGACATGAGGATCAAAGACCAGCGTCTGAGACACACAGGTGCAGCAGCAGGTGCTGTTTTCTCAATTTTATAAACAATGATGTCATAAAGCACTAATTAGTATGAGGGTAAAGGCCCGCGGGTCAGAACCCACCACCTCGTTTTAACTGGGCGCCCATGAAGACAACCACAAACTAATAACAAGATCATTTCTGAATAAATGTTGAAGGATGGTCAAAGCCGCCGCCCACTTGATTCAGTCCTGTTACCAAAAGTCAGTTTTTAAAGTTAAAAATACTGGGATTCGGATTTTTACAACAAAAAAATCACAATTCCACAAAGTTAACAAAAGCAATTTTTTGTCAAAGTTGCAAATTTTTAAACTTTTTTTTCTTGTAACAGAAATTCATGATTTTAGGGCAAAAAGTTGCAATTATATAACATTTATGACTCGTAATTTTGTCAAAAAGTTGCAATTTTGCAAAAATTAAAATTTTACAGAAAAAAAAAAAAACATTTAAGTTAAAAAGTCCCCAGAAGAAATGTATAATTTTATGACAAAAATTTGTGAGTCTCAAAAATTCAAGATTTTACAAAAAAGTTGCCTTTTAAAAATCTTCAAGTTCTGAGAAACCGCCGGCCCAGATGAACGACAGGAACCGTACAGGTGCAGATATGTCACATATGGGTGCAACACCAGTCAGTCAGTCAGTTTCTATCGCCGCTTTGGTCCAGTTCAGGCCCGTGAGGAGCTGGACTCTATCCCAGCTGTCACTGACTGACTGGTGGCGTACACCCAGGACATGTCACCGGCCCACCACAGGACTGGGCAACACCAGAACACCCCAACTTTAAGTCTTCGTATTGGGACATGGTGAACTTTAATTCTCATATTTTTCTGGTTTTAGCTACTTTTCTTTTAACAGCTGAATTATCTGAATTTAGAAGAAATATACCTCCAGAATTAAACTTACAGGGCTTTAATTTTGAAATTTCAGATACTAGAAACCCCTGATAGTACTGGTGGTGCATCATATCTCTGAATTAAAATTGTAGAAACAAGTGTCCTTGTTATGTCAATATAAATTTAGAGCAAAGGCAGTCCCTTTATAAAATCGTATTGAGCTTTTATTCTGAAATTATACCCGGGATGCCGTTGAAAATTTCTCGGCGGTATTCTGAAGTAATCTGCTCTTATCCTTCAGTGATATTGGTTTCTAGAAAAAAGCTTCTGAATCTGAACTCGCAAAAATTCAAGATTTTACAAAAAAGTTGCCTTTTAAAAAATCTTTTGGAAAAGTGCAATTTCACAAGAAAATGTTTTTATTGTAGGACAAAAAGTTTCAATTTTCCAGAGAAAATATGTGATTTTTGTTTGAAGTTTGACATTTTATGACTGAAAATATACTTTTATTTTTAGTTCTTTACAACTTGAATGCAAAAGTTGCTGTTTTACAACAGAAAAAATTGGTAAATGAAGTACAAAAAGTTACACTTTGACACAAAACAAGGAGCTAAGCTGCTAACTTTAGCCACCAAGGAAAAAGACCAAAGAATCCAAGTGTCTTTCAGAATAATCATTTTTAAATCGGCGCAGGTTTGTCATGAGCAGAAACAGGATCTTAACGTCAGAAACGCCGCCGTAGACCGAGTCCAGGAACCAGCGGGAAATCTGACGCCACAGCTGGTTGAAGAGTTTGACAGGCCTGGTCCAGACCGAAGAGACAAGCTGGAGGACAAGAATCCGTCTCAACTTTCACCATCTTTATTAGTCCAGAGAGACATTTAGAGTCGGAGACGTAGCTGCGAGATGATGAATTCTGCTTCTGAATATCTGAAACCACTTGCGGTCTCTCCGGGTTTCACTGGAGCAACTGGGAAGAATGCAAATCACGTCAGACATGGCTGACGGGAAAAAAGAAAGGGAAAAGCTCCATGTTTCCATGGAGACCGGTGCTGCGCTGATGCAGGAATGTAGCTGGGACGTCCTCCCTCCGACCTGCTGAACGTCGTTGGATCGTGAGAAGATGGATAAACTGTGAACCAGGTTCATCCAGCTAAAAGAAGGAGAAATTTACTTATTGGTAGCTTCTACAAAAACCAGATTTTTTTTTTCATAAAATCCTAACTTTTGTGCAACTGTACTGTCATAAAATCCCATAAAATCCCAATGTTTGCAAAATATAAACTTTTTGTACCTTTTGACATATAATTGCCATTTTCCGACCTAAATTAGCTGCTCATTGGATTCCTGGTTTCTCATTGGTCTCATGGTTACTCTAATTGGTCTCCTGGTTTCTCATTGGTCTCCTAACTGCTCTCATTGGTCTCCTGGCTGTTCTCATTGGTCTCCTGGTTTCTCAATTGTCTCCTGGATGTTGTCATTGGTCTCCTGGTTTCTTAATTGTCTCCTGGATGTTCTCAATGGTCTCCTGGTTTCTCATTGCTCTCCGGGTTGGTCTCATTGGTCTCCTGGTTGCTCTCAATGGTCTCCTGGTCTCTTAATGGTATTCTGGTTTCTCATTGGTCCTCTGGCTGCTCTCAATGGTCTCATGGTTGCTCATTGGTCTCCTGGATGTTCTGAGTGGTCTCCTGGTTTCTCATTGGTCTCCTGGTTTCTCATTGGTCTCCTGGTCTCTCAATTGTCTCCTGGCTGCTCTCATTGGTCTCCTGGTTTCTCATTGGTCTCCTGGTTTCTCATTGGTCTCCTGGTTTCTCATTGGTCTCCTGGCTGTTCTCATTGGTCTCCTGGTTTCTCATTGGTCTCCTGGCTGCTTCTCATTGGTCTCCTGGTTTCTCATTGGTCTCCTGGCTGTTCTCATTGGTCTCCTGGTTTCTCATTGGTCTCCTGGCTGCTCTCATTGGTCTCCTGGTTTCTCATTGGTCTCCTGGTTGCCTATTGGTCTCCTAGCTGCTCTTAATGGTCTTCTGGTTTTTCAATTGTCTCCTGGTTGCTCTCATTGATCTCCTAGCTGCTCTCAATGGTCTCCTGGTTTCTTAATTGTCTCCTGGATGTTCTCAATGGTCTCCTGGTTTCTCTTTGGTCTCCTGGTTGGTCTCATTGTTCTCCTGGTTGCTCTCATTGGTCTCCTGGTTGCTCTCATTGGTCTCCTGGTTTCTCTTTGGTCTCCTAGCTGTTCTTAATGGTCTCCTGGTTTCTCATTGATCTCCACGTTTTCGTTGGTCTCCTGGTTGGTCTTTGGTCTCCTAGCTGCTCTCATTGGTCTCCTGGTTTCTCTTTGGTCTCCTGGTTGGTCTCATTGCTCTCCTGGTTGGTCTCATTGGTCTCCTAGCTGCTATCATTGGTCTCCTGGTTCTCGTTGGTCTCCTGACCGCTCTCAATGGTCTCCTGGATGTTCTGGTGGGTCTCCTGGTTGCTCTAAATGGTCTCCTCGTTGCTCAATGGTCTCCTGGTTTCTCTTTGGTCTCCTGGTTGGTCTCATTGGTCTCCTGGTTTCTCTTTGGTCTCCTAGCTGTTCTCAATGGTCTCCTAGCTGCTCTCGTTGGTCTCCTGGATGTTCTGGTTGGTCTCCTGGTTTCTCTCATTGGTCTCCTGGTTGCTCTAAATGGTCTCCAGGCTGCTCTCCTGTTCGTGGTCCTCAGGTTTGTTCTGGACATACAGGTGGTCCACCACCATGATGTCCTGGATCTCTGCATCAGTTCTGCTCTCTTTACATCCTCTAAGTTTCTCCACGAGTTTGTCCACCCATTTTTTGTTCCGACTCGGTTCACATTCGTGTCCCTTCTGTAGCCGTTCCCGACAAATGAGCCCAGCGGTTTCCGAAACAAAACTTCAGTGGTTCCATGTGCTCACTACTTTGTTTTTCTTTCCAGAAACATGATGTCATTATCCTTTGCAGCTTTCTTTACTCTTCCATTACAGGACTGCGTGAGGACGTCCAGACTACGTGTTGTTTTTCCTCAATGTTTGTACCGTTGCGAGCGCCGTTACCGTCACCATCACCTGAATTTGAACTCATTTTTCAGGTTTGATATTGATCCGGGAAGACTGACACGGCGTCCTGCGTGACAAGAAAACTGAAAGCTGCTTCTCCATCTTTGTAACTTGACATTTTATTATATGGTTTTTTCCCTCTCAGTATCGGACTCATTTTCTCTTCTTTGGTAAGAAGCAGAGTGGTATTCAACATTCCTGCACAATTCTTTCATCACATCACGATGTGACACATTTGGCTGTTGTCTTATTGGGAAACGGTTCAGCTGGCGTACAGAACACTATCAAATGAATCTGCAGTTTTCAAGGTTGTCGTCTTTAAACGGCAGTGGTGGAAGCATCACGACCGCTCTGATGATGTCAGCGCGGCTCCAAAACTGCTTTCAGAATTAAACTGAAGCATCTTCTGACTTTTACGGTTCTGGGAGCTCAGAAACCGCCGGTTCACACTTTTGATATCAAAGCAAAAACAGTTAACTAACCTCTGGTGCGAAGAAGGCTGATTGACCCTCACACAGCTGTTTCCTTTTTATTTAAGGTTATTTAAGATTTTTTTTATATATAAGCAACCATAATTGAAGCACACACTCATTTGCAGAAAATGTGTTCAATTTAATTATGTGGAAAGAAAAATGTGAGTGTGGTGGTGGTTTTGTGGTTTCTGCGCAGCTGGACGGGGAGGGGGGGGCAGTGGTTCAGGGAACAGCGCCAAGGAGACTAATTACCTCAAGCTGCTCTGGATTACGGTTCAGCTCGGGCCTCTGGTGGAGGCTTCTAGGGTGGAAATAAGGCAAATGTAGCGTGGTGTTTAAAGTAATCCTCTGTGGTGGTTAAATATGAGGTTGTGGATCCCAGATGCCTTTCACACCCCCCCTGATTCAGGGTACTGATTGGCTGGGATCTGATAAGACTGTGGGACACCAAATGGGGTTGCAGTCACTAGCTATAGGTTTATGCAGGTATATGTGATTGGTGGTGATGCAAGGGCCACGGTTAAATGATGTTTTTTAATTCGGAATTAATAATTCCTAATTAAATAATTCCGAATTAAACTATTTTCCTTCGAGTTTACATGGAAATAGTAATTCCGAATTGAGGTTTACATGGAAAACACATTAGTTCGGCTTTATCCAATTCCGCTTAAGGTCTGGGGGTTGGGAAGGGTTCTGATTGGATGGGGGGGGGGGGGGACGACATCTTTACATCTACCGGAAGAAAACAAACTTAGCTAACTCGATTAGCAACAACAACATTCCACTTATTTTTGACCTGGATGGCGTCTCTATCTGTGAAACCTCCTTCATTTAACCTGGCCGCTACAACTTTGAAAAGCTCACAATTTTTATGTTTCCTGCCATCTGTTCTTTTAATTATTTCCAGTTCCTCCAAGCTATTTATTTAATAAATCATCTTTGCTCTTGAACATCGTTTACTGCGTGCCGCCATCTTGAAACTTTGTTTTGAAAACAAGCCCAGCGCGGAATATAAGCGTCATCGCAACAGACGGGCAAGAGAACTAGCATGCGCAGAAAGACGGGAATTAATTTAAACAGGAATGAGTGTTTACATGACCGCTGAATTATTTTATTCGTAATTAAAATCAGAATAAACCAGCCACTTACTTCAGAATTAAGTTTAATTCAGAATTGACGTTTTCATTCGGAATTAGATGTTTACATGGTAACTTTTATTCGGATTTAACTTTAATTCTGAATTAAAGAGTTATTAAACTTCCCATGTAAATGCACTGAAGGTCTACTGGAGCTCCTGAGAGGAACGAGGGACCCCTGGCCCCCCTTGGTGCCGCGGTAAACCCCGTACACCTACTCGACTCTCAGCCTTTAACCAAATGCTCTGAAGCTTCTCTCCATTACGAGAGAGAAACTTTATTGGGTGAGTTGTGACGCCTGAGCCAGTTTGGAAAACACCAAAATTGTTGGTGCCAAAGAGCCATCAGGAAGCGGTTTTCCAATCAGCCCAGCGGTTGGTCAAACGGGTTATAAAAATACACTAAACCGAATGATGGCACCGTTTACCAACCAAGTGTTTATGGAGATGTAAGCTGCAGATATACGGCCTGTCCAGGGTGTCATGGTTGGTCAAATCAGTGGCGATTCCAAAAGCTCTACGTCGTGGCGTCTTTCCCCTGGAGGTTTTCAGTCTCTTGCAGCAACGCTGAAGTCTAACTGTTTCACTGCATTCCTGCGAGAGTGTTGCACAGGCACCGTTTCAGGTCTTCTCCTAATTTGGAAAACTGAAAAAGACTCTGACTGACCAAGGGCACTTTGCTCACGCCTCGTATACTTCGGTTTAACGAGTCACCGGGCATCAGATCTGTTTAGACTGGTGTCTGCCGCTCTTTGGCTGATCTCCAGTAAGCAGAAGCAGGGAGCAAAGGTGCTGAAAGCGCCGTTAGCTTGCGGTGAGGATCTTCAACAGCAACATCCGCAGCCAAAATATGTCTAAATTCAGGAAGTGAGCCCAGGTCCTCGGGGTTTGGAGCTGATTCCAGAGGCTTTTTGGAGGAAGAATGTAGGTCTGGGAGATCTCCAAGAACAGCTTTGTAAACGAATATATGCCAGAGTCTGCAGCAGGACGAAGCCGAGCGTCCAAACCAAGCAGACGACACGCAGCGGCGAGCAAGACCGCTAAGGTTTGTGATGGATGTCAGAGCGTTCCAGAGCATGTAGACACCGGGAGGGAACATACGTATAAATCATCTGTACAGACGTGTACGTGGCACTAACAAATCTCTTTCTGGCCTCAAAAGAAAGGCGAGAGTTGATCCTAAAGAACGCTTTGCTGCAGAAGTAAATATTACGTATAAACACCCTGGAGGGTTTCGTAGTTAAAGCTACGCGTGTCACATCTCTCTCACAGACGTTTGAGTTATGTCTGTTATGTCTGCCGTCAATTAAAATAACACTCAAGTAATTACAGATGAAGCTGAGCCTCAGAGTACGGACCTCTGCTCAACTCACTCAGCTAACCGGAGACCTTTACCGGAAGGTTCTGGAGAACTTGTGAGAATCACGCGGTTGTCTGATTGTTACAGGACATATATATTTCACCAGGTCGTCTACAGCAGAGGCGGGAAGCGCTAGTCCTGGAGGACCGCTGTAGATGCTTCCCCGCTACAGCCCATCTGATTCAAATAAACGGGTCGTTAACGGTCCTGTGCGGACCTGGGTGACGAGCTGATGGTGATTAACTTATTGGAATCAGGTGTGTTGTGGCAGGACGGCAGCCCTGGAGGACTGGGATTGATCACCCCTGGTCTACAGTCACGTATATACAACTGGTGTCACGTAAAACCCTCTGAACTGTTTATTCACGGCCTCGGAGTGATTATTGCTGCAGATCTACGGCGGGCAGTAACCCCGATACCAGAGAAAACAACACCGGCGCCATCAGAGACGCTACGTTGGACCGTTAAATCAGTGCAGACAGGAGTTTGTTTCTTTTGGTTCAGAAGCAGGAAGTGAATGACAGCACCGACACTGTTTATGTCTTTCTGCCCTCGTTCAGCAGCTGCTGCACTGACCTGTTCAGGTGACCCTTGCATCTCACATCACATGTTTTTCAAGGAGGTGGAAGACCGGAGAGCTGGAGGAAGGGAGGATACGTGGGCCAGCCATGATGCGTTCACGTCTGCATTATAAACGGTGTAAACCGCCTCTGCTGCAGCTGCTCTCGTTGACTTCAATGGTTCCAACCTTTCACCCGAAGAGAGATGGGACTAAACAGGTACAGATCATGGATGGATGGATGGATGGATGGATGGATGCACCTCACAGCAGATGCCTTTTCATCACAGCTCCTCGTCCTGCAGGACGTGGAGGTCAGGATGCCTCCTCCCTAGGGAGGTGTTTCTAACCTGGAGGAGGCCTCAGGTCGGACCCAGGACACGTTTGAGGGTTTGGGAACATGGAGGAAGCTGAAGCGCCTGCAACCCAAACTCATAAACAGGCGTTAATGGATGGATGGGATGTCATGTCCTACTCTAACTAGTTTGACGTATCTTATGGCAGCCTTTCTCAACCTCTTTTCAGTCACGACACCTTTCAAAAGTGAATAAAATCTCACGACACCCCAGAGTAAAATATAATCCAAAGCTCCGACTGTAAATACATACGTCCCGTTTATTTAGTTTAAATAACCTGAACAGGATAACTGCACCAGAGTAGGCCTCAGCAGGAAAGCTTCTCTTCATCCGTGATGTGCTTGCTTCCATCCATCATCCTTGTATTGCCTCTTTTTAGCCTTATCGCTAGCAGCTAGCTTTGGTACCTATGGAGCAGATTCAGAGCTGGTGGATGAAGGCTTGATGAAGAAGTCGGCTCCTCTGTGATGTTCCGTTCCTGTGGGGCTTTTCTTTTTAGAAAACCATCCATGATGCTGCTAAAAAGTTCTCTTTGCTATCTGTGAAATAAAATTCCAGCGGTTAAATGATATTACGACGTAAGCTAACTGGGCAGTCACGTTGCCTTTACGCTGACCCCGTACTGACGTTGTTAACGTTGGGAAATGGGCATGTGAGACATATTTTATTATTCATTTCATAAGATAAGATAAGATAAGATAAGATATTCCTTTATTTGTCTCACAATGGGGAAATTTACATTGTTACAGCAGCAAGAATAGCAATAAAAAAGAGAAAAAGGACAACAATAAAATAGGATAAAACAATAATAAAAACAAACAATCACTACAATAGAGAATATATAATAAATAATAACTCTGACTTTATTTACAAGGATATGTTGGTAGTGATTACTACACCTGAGATAAGTTATTGCATGTTAATGAGTATGTATATGTATATTGCACACAATAGAGATGAGATGAGTCACATTCATGTCCAATTATGTATCTTTTTTATTTATTTATTTATTCATTCATAGGCAAATAGTATGTATTTATGTATGCATTCATATATTTATACAGTGCTACCTCTACTTGCAAAATTAATTGGTTCTGGAAGTAGTTTAGTAACCTGAAAATTTCGTAAGTAGAGACGTGTTTTCCATGTAAATGTCCTAATCCGTTCCAAGGCCCCCAAAATTCAAACATTATTTTTAAATAATACATGAAATGACATAAAAACCTGTAAGAAATACATGTTAGAACTAGAAAAGCACTCAGAGAGCGCAGACCTCCGCTAAACGCAACAATTATTGAAAATTTGAAAGTGATCCAGAATCCAGGATTTCTTCCGGATCAGAACCAAAATGAAATCAGTTCTTCCTTTTCACATTTTTGACAACTCCTGAAAATTTCATCAAAATCCATCCAGAACTTTTAGAGTTATCTAGAACACAGACAGACAGATAAATACAGACAAAAACATAACCTCCTTGGCGGAGGTAAAAATTGTTTGTTTACCTGGTTGCTAGGTTACGCTCATACAGACAAGGGGCCCTCCTAGCCAATGGGATGCCAGGAAGATGCTAAGCGATAGCCAATGGCAGAGCAGCTCGGACGCACCGATTTCAAACCGAGATACAGAGCTGACAGATATGTTTACGTTCAGTAAACTCTGGGAGCTGCGAGTAGCAGCGCTACTGGATTTATGACTTTCGTATCCTGAAATTTCTGTCGTAACGAGAGGCAATATTTTCCCTTTGAGGCGTTTCGTAACCTGAAAATTTCATATGTAGAAACGTTCATAAGTACAGTCATGGAAAAAATGATTAGACCACCCCTTGTTTTCTTCAGTTTCTTGTTCATTTTAATGCCTGGTACAACTAAAGGTACATTTGTTTGGACAAACATAACGATAACCACAAAGATTGCTCATAAGAGTTTTATTTAAGAGCTGATATCTTACCATTTTCCATGGTTTTCTTGATTATAACCTAAATCACTTAAGTTTTTACATCAATAGCTATGGCGTTGTACTGCCAAAAACACTGCTTTTATGCATTCAGTGTTTTCTTTTCTGTCTGTTTTTAGTCCATGATGACGTTTAGTGGTACCAGGTATTAAAATGAACAAGAAACTGAAGAAAAAATGGTGGTCTAATAATTTTTTCCATGACTGTAGAGGTACCACTGTATATGAAATGTCAGAATGGGTCATTTTTTTGACGACACCCCAGGTGCAGGGCCGGCTCTTGGCATAGGCGATATAGGCGGCCGCCCAGGGCGCCATCTGCTGGAGCGGCGCCGCCACCGTGCCAGTCCCCCTTGGCCTTGAGGGAAAAATATAATAATAAAATAATAATTTTATAAGACGATCTCGGACTGCTGCCAGGAAGTCCAGACGTGTAAACTTGTAGTCTTTAGTTAAAAGACAAGTTTAGTTGAAAGTAACTGTTGTTACCGTTGAGTTTGTCGTTGTTCAAATGCTCAAATTAAATGGTCGTGATTGCTCAGTCGGTTTTTGTCATTGTTGTGGGGGGGGGGGGGGGGGGGGGGGCACCGGGGTGTAATCTCGCCTAGGGCACCAAATTGGGTAGAGCCGGTCCTGCCCCAGTGTGCCGCGACACCCTGGTTGAGAAAGGCTGGATGTTTATAGGACACATTGTTTTTTATCAGTGGAAACTGAGCTACAGCTCAAGGAGCTTTATGTCATAAACTTTATCATCATCACCACCGTGGCAGCGTTGAGAAACAACGGTGAAATATCCGTGACCGTCTGCTCGGGATGACCTCACCCCAGAAAAATGTTTTTCCTCCCTGCGAGCTGCTTCTCTCGTGAATAAGAGCGAATGAAACCCTCCCAGCCGACGCACAAACTCATGACAGATGTGAGGCTGTTTTGAAATCTCGGCCTCCTCCGGCGGCGCTCGGAGAGGCGGCGGACGCCTCACGCCCGCGAACAAACGACGGCCCGGTTTGTTTGGACAGACGTGAGTGGGACGCATGCATGTCGTCCAGCTGTGGACGTGTTTATTTGAAGACACTGGGCTCCTTGTTCAGCAGAAATACGTTTCCCGCCGTTTCTGGAGGTAATGAAAAGCAGGCGGCGCTCTGTTACTGTATGTTTTCTTGTTTTCTTCTGTCTGAACATATGAGGCTCTGAGTCATCAGAGTTCAGACTCGCGTCGTCGCTGTTCCTACATTTGTCAACTTCCCCGTGAGGACAACTAACAGGTTGTAATCCAACCAAACTGTACCAGATGTTTCTGTAGAAATACAACCACAAATCAGAGAATGTTTGGATAGTACGAAAAAATCCTCAACAAATCACACATTCTCACGTTTTACTTCTTTGCAGAGGACTCGCTGCACCCCCCAAACCCTGCAAACCTCTGTGACCCCTAACAGGCCCCGAAACGCTGCTGTAAATACGAGACAAACCGAGACCAGCAGATGTCCCTGTCCCTTGGATCACTGAAGACCTGGGACTCACCAGTTCAGGAAAACTGGGACATTCAAGCCACCAAATTTAACGGGATTAAGAAAATAAATCAGGGAGGTCTTTAGTGTTGGGTGGAATAATTAGCATGAAAGTTGGTCATATGCGCCCATCATCATCAACTATAACGATAGCTGTTATAAAATACATTATTTATTGTCTGTGACTGTGTAAACGGCTAAAGAGAGAAAAACTCACTTTGACTGTTGGCTATACGATCAGTTGTTGATAGTTTAGTACGTTCGGTGAACAGAGCACCGATCCTGATGAAGCTCCAGTGACGGGACCCTTCGGGTCCTCTGGACCAGACAGACTTCTTTAGAAGAACTAGAAGATTATTACATGAGTGTAATAATCCTATATGAAGTCCCGTCCATCTATGTTAGCTGTTAGCTCCAGGACACTGATTCACCAGTGATTTGTTTCACGTTGGTTTAGTCTGGTTTTGTCTGGTTTATTCTGGTTCGGTCTGGTTTAGCCTGGTTCAGTCTGGTTCTGTCTGGTTCCATCTGGTTTATTCTGGTTCCTTTTGGTTTAGCCTGGATCAGTTTGGTTTATTCTGGATCCATCTGGTTTATTCCGGTTTAGCCTGGATCAGTCTGGTCTATTCTGGTTCTGTATGGTTTATTCTGGTTCAGTCTGGTTCCATCTGGTTTAGCCTGGTTCAGTCTGGTTTATTCTGGTTTATTCTAGTTTAGCCTGGATCGGTCTGGATCAGTGTGGGTTAGCCTGGATCAGTCTGGTCTATTCTGGTTCCGTCTGGTTTATTCTGGTTTAGCCTGGATCAGTCTGGTTTATTCTGGTTCCTTTTGGTTTAGCCTTGATCAGTCTGGTTTATTTTGGATCCATCTGGTTTATTCCGGTTTAGCCTGGATCGGTCTGGATCAGTCTGGTCTATTCTGGTTCTGTATGGTTTATTCTGGTTTAGTCTGGTTCAGTCTGGTTCCGTCTGGTTTAGCCTGGTTCAGTCTGGTTTATTCTGGTTTATTCTGGTTTGGCCTGGATCGGTCTGGATCAGTGTGGGTTCGCCTGGATCAGTCTGGTCTAGTCTGGTTCCGTCTGGTTTATTCTGGTTTAGCCTGGATCAGTCTGGTTTATTCTGGTTCCGTCTGGTTTAGCCTGGATCAGTCTGGTTTATTCTGGTTCCGTCTGGTTTATTCTGGTTTAGCCTGGATCAGTCTGGTTTATTCTGGTTCCGTCTGGTTTATTCTGGTTTAGCCTGAATCAGTCTGGTTAAGCCTGGATTTTTCTCATTTACTGTAAAAATCTTGTTTTAAGGAACCACAAAAACGTTAACATTAATATCCATTTTATTTTTTTATTTTTTTATTATTTATTCAATTTAGAATTTAATCATGTTATTTTTGTTTTTAATGAATTTCATTCTATTCTATTTTATTAAATTTTTATTTCTCAGCAACCTAGAAATAAGAATCATTTGTGCATTTTCAGCATCTTGACTGTCTGTTTTATTGTTTATTTGATCTGAAATCCTCTTTTCAAAAAAAAAAAAACTCATGTCAAACCGTTGAACTTCTACCAGATCTAACCTGAAAACGAGATCCGAGTAAAAGTTTTATCCAAGTAAAATGATCCTGCTGCACGGACAGACAATTTCACCAACGTCTACATTTTGCAAGAAAAATGCCAGAATATCTGAACGCCCTGTGTGGGGCGGAGTCTTCATCTCTGTGGGGCGGAGTCTTCATCTCTAGGGGGCGGAGTCTTCATCTCTGTGGGGCGGAGTCTTCATCTCTGTGGGGCGGAGTCCTCATCTCTAGGAGGCGGAGTCTTCATCTCTAGGGGACGGAGTCTTCATCTCTAGGGGGCGGAGTCTTCATCTGTAGGAGGTGGAGTCTTCATCTCTAGGGGGCGGGGTCTTCATCTGTAGGGGTGGAGTCTTCATCTCTAGGGGGCGGGGTCTTCATCTGTAGGGGGAGTCTTCATCTCTAGGGGGCGGAGTCTTCATCTGTAGGGGGTGGAGTCTTCATCTCTAGGGGGCGGGGTCTTCATCTGTAGGGGTGGAGTCTTCATCTCTAGGGGGCGGAGTCTTCATCTCTAGGGGGCGGGGTCTTCATCTGTAGGAGGTGGAGTCTTCATCTCTAGGGGGCGGGGTCTTCATCTGTAGGGGTGGAGTCTTCATCTCTAGGGGCGGGTCTCTTCATCTGTAGGGGGTGGTTTCATCTCTAGGGGACGGGGTCTTCATCTGTAGGGGTGGAGTCTTCATCTCTAGGGGGCGGAGTCTTCATCTCTAGGGGGCGGGGTCTTCATCTGTAGGGGGTGGAGTCTTCATCTCTAGGGGGCGGGGTCTTCATCTGTAGGGGTGGAGTCTTCATCTCTAGGGGGCGGAGTCTTCATCTGTAGGGGGCGGGGTCTTCATCTGTAGGAGGTGGAGTCTTCATCTCTAGGGGGCGGGGTCTTCATCTGTAGGAGGTGGAGTCTTCATCTCTAGGGGGCGGAGTCTTCATCTCTAGGGGGCGGAGTCTCATCTCTGTGGGGTGGAGTCTTCATCTCTGTGGGGTGGAGTCTTCATCTCTAGGGGGCGGAGTCTTCATCTCTGGGGTGGGGTGGAGTCTTCATCTCTAGGGGCAGAGTCTTCATCTCTGTGGGGTGGAGTCTTCATCTCTGTGGGGTGGAGTCTTCATCTCTAGGGGCGGAGTCTTCATCTCTAGGGGCAGAGTCTTAATCTCTGTGGGATGGAGTCTTCATCTCTAGGGGGCGGAGTCTCATCTCTGTGGGGTGGAGTCTTCATCTCTGTGGGGTGTAGTCTTCATCTCTAGGGGGCGGAGTCTTCATCTCTAGGGGACGGAATCTTCATCTCTAGGGGGCGGAGTCTTCATCTGTAGGGGGTGGGGTAATTTTCACTGGAGCTCATTAACTGTCATCGGGGTTCTATGAGAAACAACCAATAACAGAAGTAACAAAAACCTATGGTCATGAGCTTTGGGTAGTGACCGAAAGAACAAGATGGCGGATACAAGCGGCTGAAATGAGCTTCCTTCGCAGGGTGGCCGGGCTCTCCCTTAGAGATAGGGTGAGAAGCTCGGTCATCCGGGAGGGGCTCAGAGTAGAACCGCTGCTCCTCCGCATCGAGAGGAGCCAGATGAGGTGGTTCATCTGGTTAGGATGCCTCCTGGACGCCTCCCTGGAGAGGTGTTCCGGGCACGGCCCACTGGGAGGAGACCCCGGGGAAGACCCAGGACACGCTGGAGGGACTATGTCTCTCGGCTGGCCTGGGAACGCCTCGGGATCCCCCCAGAGGAGCTGGAAGAAGTGGCTAGGGAGAGGGGGGTCTGGGCTTCCTTACTCCGGCTGATGCCCCCGCGACCCGACCTCGGATAAGCGGAAGAAGACGGTACGGTACGGTACAAAAACTCTTTTCTACAAGAGCCTGTTTTTTTTTTTTATTCAAATTTTCAATATTCAGGTAAAACTGAGGATTTAACACAAAGAAAAATCTGAAATGGCTGTTCATGATTTGTAAAATGGTTTCTGATTGGTGGGACCGAGTCTTTGGAAGCTCCAACAGTCCTGCAGACTTCCAGAACAACCGGATCCTCCGGTGGATCTCACGTTCTGAAACCTGTGCGTTTATTGCTTAATCAGCAGGTAGAAGATTCAGTCCAGGTGCGATTAGTGATCAGGTCTGTCCTACTGTCCGCTCGTCTCGTGACGCGACAGGCTGCCGTGCTGCAGGTCGGACGAGATGTTGACCCTCTTCACGTTCAGCTCTGCGGCGAATCCTCTGGCCTTCTGGTAGAAGAAGAGCGAGAGCTCCCGGTCGATGAGGAAGTTGTGGTAGATGGTGGCCAGGCGGGTGCACAGGTGCAGCTGGGAGCGTTTGTTGCCCAGGTCCATGGCTGCAGCCAGAGCCAGGTGGTAGTACCCAGCAGCATCAAACGGGTCCTGCAGAGACAGACAGAGACAGAGACAGAGACGTCTTCATTCAGTCAGACCGGCAGTTTCACGTCTCTGCTGAATGTTGCAGCTTAATGAGGACAGGATACAGCTAATTATATCCGTCTTTATTTGTCGTAAACATCTCATTGACGCTTCCTGTAGCTGTCACTTTATTTAATTTATCATCCTACTTCGACATATATTCTACTTTATTTTTTTTATTTTATTTGACTTTATTAACATTTTTTAGTAATTTATTATAAACTATAATAAATGTTAAATACATAATAAAATACAATACCATGCAAAAAATTATGGTAAAAGATAAAACTTAAGTGTATTAAAATAACAATAATGGTGATACATTAAACTGCAATAATGTTAAGTAATAAATACAACAATAATACTAATTTATTTATAACATTTATTACAGTTTGTTATGACATCATTATTATTAATTTAAAACTCTTCAATTATCTTTACTATTTGTGTATAACAAGGGACAGTTTTAGGTTGTACATGTCTGACTGTGTCTGTGACAAATAAATTTATAAATAAATAAAATAAAAAAATTAGTAGCCATCCAGACAGCCATACCAACAGATGCAACAGATGTGTTTTTACAAAAATAATTGCTAGTTTTTGTCAAGAAGTCACAAACTTGTAGAATTTGCTATTTTGAAACAAAAGCTTGTGATTTTAGGACAAATAGTTGCAATTTTACAACATAAAGTTGAAATTTATGTCAAAAAGCATAGAAAAAGTGCAATTTGGAAGCAAAAAGATCTGTGTGATTCCTGATTATTCAACAAAACCTCTTGATTTTTAAACAAAAAAATCATGAGCTTATTATTTTATGACAAAGTCTTGAAAATTCTAAGATAAAAAAGAAATCTAAATATTATACACAAGTCAACAGTTTACGAGAAACAGACACAATTTTTTGCAAAATTTGAGATTTCATGACAGAAATTTGCTTTAATTTACAACCAAAAGTCCGGATTTGACTGATTTCAGGAGAAAAACCTGCAATGACACAAAATTCATTCTGATTAAATTTCACGACATTAAGTCAAAATTTTATGTAAAAAAATTTTTTTAAAGTTTAAGTTTTGCAAAAGTCGATACGTGTGGTGACCTGTTTAAAGTTTTAATGAAGTGTCCGTGATAATATAGGGCGGAGCTCTAGGAGGGCGGAGTACTAGGAGGGTGGGACTTCAACCTGAATTCAACCAATTAGCATTAATTTCACTGGGATTTGTTTTCTTTTGTAGCAACACACCATAAATTTCTAACAAAAGTCATAGCATACCTTTCCTGATTGAGCCAAGTTTATGGAAAAAATGGAAAAAATTATGGAAAATACATAAGCGTTGTCCAGAAAAATAAGAAGAGGCAGAATAAATGTAAGGAATGGTAGAAAGGAATTAATAAGCAGTCAGTGGGTGACTGAGAAGGCGGGCTGTAATCTTTCCACCCAATCAGAGGTTAGAAATTAGAAAAAAAAAAGAAGAACTAAATTTGGCGACTCAGTCAGGAGGTCAAAAACACCTTTGTCGCCGCTGGTACGGCCTGGAGCTGTAGAGGAACATCTCATATCTGCTACCTCAACCCTCACCTTCAGATCGTAGAACAAGATGTCCCCCAGCGTCTGGTACACTCTGACGTAGTAAAGCGTCTCCTCATCGAACTCCAGCGGGCTCGGACAGAGGCTCAGGGTCTTCAGGTAATAGTGCTCAGCCAGTTCGTACTGCTGCAGGTGGTGGAACAGGGAAGCCAGGCGGTGGCAGGCCGTTCGCTCACTCAGACGCTCACCTGCAGGACGGGAACACAGATGCAGACGTTCACCTGTCTCAAACCACTGGAACATCTGGGAGCTTCAGATTCAGACTGGTCAGACTGTCTGGAGACAGTGAGTAGTTGATGTAGCTGTAGGATCTGAGACGACCACAACTAACTTCAGGAACTAAATGTGATATAATCAGTAGGAAAATGTATCTGTCATCTGGAATTTTATCTGATCTGTTGATGTTCCTGTCAGGTTGAATCCCCACTAAAAGGCTAGTTCATTAGCATTCTTCAGTACCTTTGTCTCCAACAGCACTCACTCAGGTCTTCGGCACCAAAGCTAGCTACGAATGTAAGTATTTTTATAGTTAATAAAGATATAAATGTTACAAAACCATCTTGTTGTCTTTGTTATATAAATATATTATCTTATTCTTTTTCGACGTCTTCGTTGTCGTCGTTTTCTTCACAGACTGGACGTGGCTTTGGCGTAAGGCCGCCCCCCACAGTCTGAAGACATAACTGCACTCAAGGGGTTTCTCATTTCTAAGTCACAAAGTAGTCCTGACACTTACTTTCGAGGGCCAAAGATTGAGGGTTAAGGGAGGAATTGGAATTGGCCCTAAATCAGGTTTAAAACGGCAAACACAAAAGTTAACGCTTGGAAGCTTAATGTTTTTGAATGCTGTAAATACCAGGCAGCTTTTGGAAACAGCGGCCCATGTTCATGAACGTTATCCTGCATTACATAAAGCTGCATTCACGGCAGCCGTTTTGGAGGTTACTGTCTGCGTCCTTTGTGAACCGTGGTCTTCTACAGAAATAAAGACGTTAATAAAAGGGAGATTAGACGTCATGATGTCATTATGCGGCTCTGTAGTGGATCTGTGCTCTTAAAAGGTCCTAAAGTAGAACCAGCACCAATTTCAATGTGATCCAAGGGGGTAAATCACAACTGTGAGAAGGTTCTCCGTGGAGCACAGCCTTCTAACTTTATTCCTGGAGTCCACCATTGAAGCTCAAACTTGAAAATAAAACACTGACACTCCCGTCAGTGAAGCGCAGGTTGCGTACCCAGAGTGATGCTGACGTCCACTGCGACGTGAGCGAACTCGACTGCGTCTGCGTACATCTCGAGACGCATCATGACTTCCGTCAGCTTATTGCACAGCCTCAGCCTGGTCCGAGCGCCGCCGCTCTTCGCTGCGATGGGCAGAGCTCTGTCCTACATGTGGACGACACAAACAGGGACAGCTCACGACACCTTCATCGTCTGTTACAGCTTCTTTTTTAAATTCCTTTGTTTTTTTCTGTGTTGTTGAACTCAGACTACCCTGTAGAAGGTGATGGCCTTGACTTGGTCCTTGAAGCTGTCCAGGAAGATGTCTCCTGCAGCTTCCAGGAGCTTCAGGATGAAGCTGGTGTCTCCGGTGCTCAGAGCGACATCCTGAGCCGCCTGAAAAACCCCACAAAAAAGCAGAACATCAACGTCAAGCTGCCGGGGAGGGTTTGTAGTTTGGCCTCCTGCCCATCACCCTTCAGCCAAACACTGTTTTCAGTCAGTATCTCCAGGATAAGAAGGATTATCCTCAGTAAAAGGTTTCTTAGAGCAGCACGCCCTAAATGCTTCTTCCATCTGGTTCTGTTGTCAGGCAGCGTTGCAGACGGAACCAGTGAAACCAATGAAGAGAAGCTTAGATTGGCTGCAGCATTTTAGATCAGATGGAGGCAGTTCAGAGTAGAGGTCTTCGGAACAACCCGACAACCCGAAAACCCAAGGTTCCGACCCGACCCGAATCGGGTCTCGGGTCCATTCAAAAGACGTAACTCCGGGTTCTGGTCTGAATCGGTACAGTTAGTCTCGGGTCCGGTCGGTGCTCTCTGACAGGCTGGGTCCACGTTTACTCCAGAGAGGTAAAGATATTGGTGGTGGCAGCTAATGTCAGGACTCAGGGGGCAGTTTATTTAATTATTCATTAATGTGGCGTGTTTGTCATGAAACAACCATGTTGCCGTAGCGTGTTATAAGCGGTTTGCCCGGCAGCTGTAAACCACAACGGATCACCAACATGGCAACCCTGGATGAAAGAACATATTTACGACACGTCCTGACCGGTGTAGGCTATTAGCGTTAGCAGTTGCTACCAATAGCATCTGTATCCACAAAGAAAATAATGACGTGGATTTATTGTTGTTTACATCACGAAGCCTATGTAGCAACTGAACCGGTAGTAGAAGACAACTTTAGGTAAGAAAATCAAGTTTTATTCAACGCTAGACAACTTCAATATGAGCAACTATGGGCTGGATTGTCTCGGTTCTATTCAGGTAACTCAGTTCAGTTCGTGGTCGGAAACTAAAGACTCGGGTTGGGTTGGTTCCAGGTCCAAATATTCCGGGTCCATTTGGGTTCGGGTCCATGAAAGTGGATCTGTGAAGACCTCTAGTTCAGAGTCAATAACAAAAACCGTTACGATCTAACGCTTCATGTTTGATCGCATATGACGCAGGACGTGTCTCCAGGAAATAAAGATCTTTGTCCTCACGTGCACCTACAAACTGTGACCTGGCTTCTGTACGATGGTTTTGGAGCAGCGGCTTCATCTCAGCGTGGCCTTTCACCAGGAGGTGTCTTACTGCAGATGATGGTTTCAGTCAGCATCTTCACAAGCTTACTAGATCATTACTGCATCGTTATTGCAACGTCAATGCATCGCCCCTGCATCGTCACTGCATCGTCACTGCGTCGCCACTGCGTCGTCACTGCGTCGCCACCGCGTCGTCACCGCGTCGCCACCGCATCGCCACCGCATGGTCAACGCATCGTCACCGCATCGCCACCGCATCGCCACTGCATTGGTACTGCATCGTCGCTGCATCGTCACTGCATCATTACTGCATCTTCACTGCATCGTCACTGCATCGTTAATGCTTATGTATTTATCTTTGAACCACTGAATGTGGGACCTTCAGTCTTCTGGAAATCGTACCCAAAATACAATAAAGATGGTTACCTCTAAAAAAAAAAAAAGCGAACAGTTCAGTGTGTCGGCTGAAAAGTCGAACATACGATGTGAAAGCCGGTGTCCAACCTGAACGTAGATGTCCACCAGCTCGGTTTGGCCCAGCAGCTGGTAGATCTTCCCGGCCTTCAGCCAGCCGTACGCCTCCTTCTCCCTGCAGCCCAGGTCAATGAAGATGGCGAGGCTGCTCTTGGTGTAGTCCAGCGCTGCCTTGAATGCCCTGAAAGCATTCAGACAACTTCACTTGGAGGCAAAGCGAGCGAATGACCTCCTGCGACCTCTCACAGACAGACCAGAGCAGACGGCCACCTGCCGCTGCAAGACTAAATATTTTGCTTCTCAGGCCATCCAAGGACATTTTGGTGTGTGAAAAGCTTCCCTGCAGACGGGTTCACACTGGGTTGTAATTTTCTCCCTTTATGCGGCGCTGCAGCCCCCATCATCCCATCAGACCCTGCTGTGAGTCTGAGGGACCGGCCCTGAGATCCTGGAAGTCTGGGACGAGTTTAGAGATGTATGCAGAGTTTTGACAACCACAAAGGGACATCACGTCCCTGGGAGACCGCCTGCCAGCTTTACCCTCGAGAGGCCCGTTTACAAGGACGTTTGACAGGGAGGGGGCGCCGCCGACCCCTCAGGACCAAATCTGGACCAGACTTCAACTCCAAATGATAAGATTAATGTGTTTTATATGGTTTTTGACTAGAACAAGAGACTGTCCTGGTCAGAGTCTCGGTCCCCATTGACATACTGGCTGGCCCCAAAAACAGAAAACAAAGGATAGAAAAGTTCAAAGAAGAGACATAATCTTTACTTTAGTCTCTTTGGAAGTGGCCTCAGCCAAGGTTTTAGTCTTGCTTTAGGATGTGTATGCAGTTACAGCGTTTTTCTACACCAGTTTGTTTTACTGTTACTAAATCATGACATCACTTTACTAATAGCAACGTGCAGCATCTACAGCCTGGAATATCAAATTGAGCCTCTACTGCTGGATATGGATGGTTCCTGCAGTTCCTGAGACCTCATGAACCTCCTGGAGGTCTGCCAGCGTAGCAACCATCATGCAGGTACACTTCTTAACTCTAAAACACCAGTTTCAGAAGCTGCCACCTTGTTGCATCAATCAATCAATCAATCAAACTTTATTCATATAGCACTTTTCATACAAATAGAATTGACCTTTCGGTAAGCATCACCCCCTTCCTAGTTACTGTTGCTAGGTCGGACATTCTCGCTGAGAGAAAACGTTTGGAGTTTAGCATTCCAAAATGCTAACTCCGTTAGCATGAGCTCTGGTCCATAGGTCTGTCCCAAACCAGAACCTGAACCTACAGCTGCATTCTCCAGCGTTTGTTTTGGTTTGGGAAAGAGAATAAAAATGTCCCTCCAAACGTTCTGGACACCTCGAGTCACTGTTGCAGGTCCCCAGCAGCAATATTTCACCATGGAGTTATTATAGTGTAATGTAAATACGGTTGATGGGCATCGGAAAAATGGCAAAATAACATTGTCCCTAATGGAGGAGCAGCGAGAATGTCCGACCTAGCAACAGTAACTAGGGAGGGGGCGGTGCTTACCAAAAGGTCAATTGCAAAACAAAGTGCTTCACAGATTAAAAAACAAAACCGCTCCACCCACCAATCCATCTTCCCCAAGACCAAAGACACAGCACGAGAACACAGACCCCCCCCCCCCCCCCCCCCCCCCCCCCATCCACTATAAACAATAAAATGAGTATTAAAATGTAATATAACGCCTGGCTCCGAGGAGGAAACACACCCAGGGAGCAGTGTTGCCAGATTGGGCGGTTTCCCGCCCAATTGGGCTACTTTTGATTACAGCTGGCGGGGAAAAAAAATGCATTAGGCGGGTATACACAATTTGGGCTGCTTTTACCAACATCTGGCGGTTTTTTTTTTTTAATATTGTGAAAACAGCACAACAAAAACTGTTATTTTATGGTTTAAAAACAGTACAAATACAAAATTCAGTATACTTCGCTCACTCGTATTGTGGTCATCCAATTTAAAAAATATTAATCGCAGTGAGTGAGTTATTGAGTCGCTGTAACAACGCACTATTGTGACGTCACCTCAACAAACCTTCGTGCGCCGATGCAGACGTCTGAGGCAGAAGCCGCTCTCTCTCAACTCAAAGTGGTCGGCTACTCTAAGTAGGCTATCATGCCGAAGTGGGGAAAATAAAAGAAATGGTGTTTACGTGGTTGATGTTACTGCTGCTGTGTTAACTTCGGCCTGGCACTGGGATATATGTGCATTTTTGCACATTTTCTGTGACATGCACTATGATAAGATACAACTATTAATTTAGGCTTAATTGTTTAATACTGTAAATGAATTTAAATCCACTTTCATTCAAATATGAAATGTTTTCATATGAAAACACTTATTGGGCGGTTTTTTTCTGAAGTGGGCGGGTTTTGGAACGCAGTTGGGCGGAAATGGTTAACCAAATCTGGCAACACTGCCAGGGAGCTGTCTGCACTAAGAGCAGTAGGCCCCCCATAGCAAGACCAGAAAGCAGGCCGCTGCAATAGTCAACGCGACTGGTGATAAAAGCATTAGCGTCTCTGTGTTAGCCTGAGAGAGTAGGGCGGGCTCTGGCTATGTTTTTTTAAGTGATAAAAATCAACTTTGGTGATGTTCTTGATGTGTTGGATAAAATTCAGCTCAGAGTCAAAGATCACACCCAGGTTTTTCACATGTGGTGATGGATTAGAAGAAAGTTCTTGTAGTTTAGGTAAAATATTCTCTCTCAGGGCCTCAGGACCAATGACTAAAACCTCAGTTTAGTCATGGCTAAGCTGGAGAAAGTTTTCTGCCATCCAGGATGTGACATCTAAAATGCAGTTGAAAAGTTCTGTCATCAGGAGACATGGAGATGTACAACTGTGTGTCATCAGCATAACTGTGAAAGTTGACTCCGTGTCTCCTGATGACAACGCCAAGAGGGAGCATATAAAGGTTAAAAAGTATTGGGCCAAAGATCGAACCCTGGGGCACACCATGGAGTCACATGTTGTACGGCGGACGTTAGAGCCACCACGCGCTCACGCACCTCTCCGTGCCCAGACTGAGGTAGAGCTGGCTGACGGCGTCCAGCGCGTCCCCCTCCTGTCCTCGGCTGCCTGCGCGTCTCAACAGCTGGATCTGGTGCTGCCGGTAGACGATGCACTGGGCCTGGTCCGGACTCTCGCGCTCATACAGGCGGCACAGGTGCCCGATGGCGCCCAGCTGGCCTTGAAAAGAGCAACGGCGCAGTTTTAGAACCCCAAACCATGACGCTCCCTCCACCGTGCTTCACCACTGGGGACATCAGTGCAGCTCACTGGCGATTTGATTTTTTTCCACCGTACAAACAGTTTGCTTAAATGTGTTTCAAAAAAGAAAGTCATTTCTTAAATCAGTGTTCTGAACTGCACATACATTTTAAATAAAAAAAAATGCATAAACCAATAAATAATTACATAAACTACACATTTAGCAGCATATTTAAGCAATAATTCTAAATAAAAACATAAAACATTCGTACATATACAAACATATAGAGCAATCTCATATTCAACATACCCCGGAGTTCAACAACAGTACAGTGGTACCTCTACTTACGAATGTTTCTACATACGAAATTTTCAGGTTACGAAGCGCATCAACGGGAAAATATTGCCTCTAGTTACGAAAGAAATTTCAGGATATGAAAGTCATAAATCCAGTAGCGCTGCTACTCGCAGCTCCCAGAGTTTACTGAACGTAAACATAGCTGTCGGCTCTGTATCTCAGTTTGAAAGCGGTGCGTCCGAGCTGCTCTGCCATTGGCTATCGCTTAGCATCTTCCTGGCATCCCATTGGCTAGGAGGGCCCCTTGTCTCTCCGAGTGCTTTTCCAGTTCTAACATGTATTTCTTACAGGTTTTTATGTAATTTCATATTATCTATAATTTGCAAAAAAAAAAAATTATGTTTGAATTTTGGGCAGCTTGGAACGGATTAGAGCATTTACATGGAAAACGCGTCTCTACTTACGAAAGTTTCAGGTTACGAAACTACTTCCAGAACCGATTAATTTTGTAAGTAGAGGTACCACTGTACTTCATTGGTTGTTTTATTGGATCCTTTTTTGTTGTTTTTTTTTCTCTTTGTCCTCCTTTTTACTTTAAAACAACAACCTATATTTAGTTTCTGGAGCTGCAACAGCATGTTTCCACTTCAGATGAGAAGTGTGGCAGTTGTCAACCTGAAATGTTGTCGCTGCTACAACGTTTCTGGTCCTGGAGCCTGACGTGACACCAAAACGTGACATTTTACTCAAAATATAATACCGCTGTTTATTTGCAATTAACATTTCCTGCATAAAAAAATAGGGGAAACCCCAGTTAGACAAAAATGGTCTCCTCTAGGTGGCAGCACCGAGTGAAAGCGGTTGTTACTGCTGCATTTGGAGCTTTTTCATGTCATGTAACAGTTTTTAAAGCAACTATACGAACTCCCACTGACACGCAAGATGCCGATTAAGAAGTAGCGGCGGCAGAGCAGCCGGTGAGGCGTGGACACTTACAGTCCGGCAGCTCGGCCCTGACAGCCAGCAGCAGAGCCCACTCCAGGCATCCTTTCCCATAATCCAGCTGCTGCTGCTCCACGTAGTGCTGCCCCAGCTCCAGCAGCACCGTGATGAAGTTCTGCTCGTGGCTTTCTTCCCTGAGCTCAGAGAAGAGCTGCACCGCCTCCAACAGGTGCCTCTGCGCTAGCGTTTTAGCGCCGGCCTTCAGACACAGCAAGCCTTTGTGCAGAAGAAGAAGAAGAAGAAGAAGAAGGAGAGCCAGACAGTCACGTCCCAGAGCTGCCACTCAGGAATGTCACACTGACGGATATAAAATCTCACCGAGGTTAGCCTGAGCCACGGCCCAGTTCGGCATGTCCTCGTACTCCTGGCAGATGTGGGCAGCAGCCTGGTAGCTCTCTGCCGCCCCCCGGTGGTCACCCATGCATCGCAGGGCCACGCCTCGCATGTTGAGCACCACACCTGTGAGATAAAATGATAAAAATTAAATCAACAATCATACCGCTGGAGAATGTGGCAAAAAAAACAATGAGAACCCCTAAGTTATACCTTAGCTTCATCTAAGTCCCAATTATTTAACATTAAAACTAGGGCTGGGCAAGTTAACGCGTTATTATCACATTAACTCATTCATTTATTAATGCCAACATTTATTTAATCGCCCATGTTGCTCACATGCTTTTGTTTTGAAAAGTCTGTTCCTGGCTGCTGCAGAACCGGAAGATAATTGGCGGAAAAACACGCGGAAAAGCTAAAACAGACATGGAGAACGGTAAAGTTACAATACTTTAACATGAACATTTTCATTTTAAAGTTCTTCCAGACGGAGGATTCAACAGAAACAAGGTTATTTGTAACAACTGACAAGTTGAACTCCCCGTTAAAAGTTTCTGCTGTTACCTCAGAAATAACCTGTTTTAATGTTCTGATTGTGGCTCAGGATTTTGTTGGTAGACTTTTTTTTATACAATGTGATTAATCGTGAAAAATCAGGTAAATAATGCAATTAATCACGATTGAAAATTTTAATCGTTGCTCAACTCTAATTAAAACATTACACATTCACAGTGCAGGGGAAAAGAAAGTGAACCCCTGGAGTAAAAAATTTGATTCAGATTTATTTGTATAGCGTCTATTACAATACGAGTTGTGTCTCTAGGAACTAGAGACCCAGAGATTACTTTAAACAATATTATTAACTATAAGTAACATTATAAAATCTTAATTAAAGAAACAAATGGCAAGTAAAAAACTCCCCTAGCTAGAGAAAAATGATTAAGCCAAACAGGTGCAAGGAAAAACTCCCCTTTAAGAGGGAATAAACCTTGATCAGGACCTGGATCTAAAGAGGGGACCTTCCAGCTGGTTAAAGGAAGTAAAGACCAGGGAAGGACCATCTTCTGGCAGCAGGGACCTTAAGCAAATGTACAAATGTCCCCCAAAGCTGCTTCAGCAGCTGCTCTGAATCACAATCATTCTAGCTGTGGAGCTGTGATGAGGTTTAGCAGCGTCCCAGAGGTGACCGTCAGCTCTGCTCCACTAAAAACATGCCGCTGGACCGTCTCAACCCTGGTCCTCAGGAAACTGTCCTGCATGCTTTAGATGTTTCCTGCTCAAACGCACCTGACTGGATCACCATCAGCTTGTCGTCAACGACCACACAAGCCGGGTATCTAAAACATGGAGGACAGCAGGTTCTGAGGGCCGGGGCTGAAGAACACTGGCAAAGAGAATCTGGTGATTTTTCAAAATAAAACACCACAACTGGGCACAAGTCGCCAGTACGTTAACCCGTGGTAGAGGTCTTCGAAACGACCCGACAACCCGAAAACCCGAGGTTCCGACCTGACCCGAGTCAGGTCTCGCGTCCAATCAAAAGACGTGACTCCGGGTTCGGGTCGGAATTGGTAGTTGGTCTCGGGTCCGGTCGGTGCTCTCTGACAGGCTGGGTCCACGTTTACTCCAGAGAGGTAAAGATATTGGCGGTGGCAGCCGATGTCAGGACTCGGGGCAGTTTAATTAATTATTCATTAACGTGGCGTGTTTATCATGAAACAATCGTGTTGCCGTAGCGTGTTATTAGCGTGTTATTAGCGGTTTGCCCGGCAGCTGTAAAGCACAACGGATCACCAACATGACAACGCTGGATGAGAGAACATATTCACAACACGTCCTGACTGGTGTAGGCTATTAGCATTAGCAGTTGCTACCAATAGCATCTGTATCCACAAAGAAAATAACGACGTGGATTTATTGTTGTTTACATCACGTAGCCTATGTAGCAACTGAACCGGTAGAAGAAGACAACTTTAGGTGAGTAAATCAAGTTTTATTCAACGCTAGACAACTTTAACGTTAGCAACTATGGGCTGGATTGTCTCGGTTCTATTCTGGTAACTCGGTTCAGTTCGTGGTCAGTAACTAAAGACTCAGGTCGGGTCGGTTCCGGGTCCAAATATTGCAGGTCCATTCGGATTTGGGCCCCCGGACTTATGATAATAGCTCGGGTCAGGTCGGTTTCTGGTCAAATTTTCACAGGTCTATTTGGGTTCGGGTCCATGAAAGTGAATGGACCCGAGACCTGATTCGGGTCGGGTCAGAACCTCTGGTTTTCGAGTTGTTCCAAAGACCTCTATCCTCCTTTAAACCAAAGAGTTCCCCGTACATGACTTACGGACAAACCTACGAACAACAGCAACTGTTATTTTAACACGTAACGTCGTTAAAAAAGCCACCAACCTTCCTGAGGAGAGGTGCAGTCTGCTGGCATGGACGCCAGGAACGAGTCCAGGATATCCAAAGCAACATGGGGCTCCTTGCTGTCAATGTGAAGCCACGCCAGCCAGATGAGGGCGCCACTTCTCTCTGGAACTGAGACGGGCTCCCGCTCTGAAGGCAGACCGCTGTTGACGAGGGCGTGCATGTGGCGGATGGCGTGTCCGACCATTCTGTGCTTATAAAAGAGCTGGCAGAGACAGAGGGTGAGCTGATGGCTCAAGACGCGGTAAAGGGGACGTCCTCCGGTTTGGACGTTGGGAAAAGTCAGGGCCCGGTACAAATACGGAGCCGCTTGAGGGGGAACGGAGGGTTCCTGTCCTGCGACGCCGTTCAGGACTAACGTCATGCTGGCCAGGCAGTCGGACAGCGAGGCAGACGGCTGCAGAGACGCTCTCCTGGCCGAGCTGACGGCGAGGCGGGGGAGTCCGAGTTTGTTGTAAAGCTCTCCCAGGGTCAGGTATCCGTGACTGGGGGAGATGCTCCATCCTCCCCGAGCCTCGTCACAAACAACAAGCAGCCTTTCGAGGTAAGGTACGGCCCGGTCGCCTTCAGAACGGGTCCGGTGGTGCTTCGCCAGCAGATAACAAGCTCTGGCCTCCGCCCTCCTGTTGTGGGACAAAACGGCTTTCTTCAGGACGTACTTCAGAGCGGAGTCGTCCTCTAAGCTTTTCAGACAGTCTGGGACTCCCAGGAGCAAGGCGCCAAGCCGCTCTGCGACCGCGAAGAAGCTCTCTTTGTTCTTCTGCAGGAGGTAGATGGCGGCCAGGTTGGAGTAGACGCTGGCCAGCAGCCCGAGGTCGCCGAAGCCCTCCCGGGGAACGCCGAGGGACTCCTCGAAGTAGACCCGGGCCTGGCTGAACTTCGACCTCCCGGCGCAGAGCTTGCCCAGCAGGAAGCACAAGCGGGTCTGCAGCCAAAACAGGCGTCTCTTCCTGGCCGTTTCCCTGGCGACGCCAAGAAAGGCGACCAGCTCGTCGTCGTCGGAGTGACCCGTGAACACGGAGGAGGCGAGCTCTTCGGGGCCCAGCCCGTACAGAGTCCCGAACTCCGCTTTGGGGCGCTGCCCGTCCAGAAAAGAGAAGAGGGGGAGGAAGCTCTCGGTGTTGTCGGCCCCCTCTACAACCGGGCGAACGGTGAACCGCGGTAGACCGGCACCTCCTGGGTCCTCCAGAGACCCGCTCTTGGTCTCAATCGACTCCGGTGGTGAATATTTTACCTGAGCGAGAATCGTCTGAATGTTTCCCATCAGTTCGGTCTGCTGAGCATCAGCTCTGGTAGAAGAACTGACTGCACAGGAAAAACAAAAAAAGACAAAAAAGAATGTACGCTGACGAACAGAGGAGAGAAATTAATAGAAGATACACTGCATGTGGCCAATACTTACATGCCGTTTTATTTCCAGAGTGTTGGTAAGTTACTGTATCTGAAATAAGACGAGAAGAATACAAGAAAGAGAAACGAGAAGATCTTAATCCATTTAAGTTTACACAGCCTTCTTTAAACATGAAGACGGAAGGAACAACAACGTAAATGTCAGACCTGCGTCACTGAGAGCTCACAAAGAAACTGCCAGACTAAAAAAAACAGACAGGAGAGGGATATACACCTTTTCGACTTGAAAATTGTGGACATGCGCCCCCTAGTGGCCCCGCCATAACTGGAGTGTGCGGTGCTCCACCAACTAACCCAAACACAGCAGCGTGGAGCATCTGTTACTGATAACGCAGACATGTCTTGGATTGATGATGTTAGGCAGTGGCCTCCAGTTACAGATGAAGGTATTTATCGCTGTTTTTAATGATTGGTTATGGAAATAGCATGATCTATTCCCATAATCAAACACTAAAAACACTGTGGGAATACGCTGAAAAATGCAACGCTGGCCTATAACTAACGTCAACAAGCCATAAAGATTATGCTACTGTAACGTTAAAGCTAGCGGTAAATTAGGCTATGTGTTAATGTTATATTTAATTTATTCTATCATTCTCCTACACTCTCAGAAATAGGGGTACAGTACGAGTCCTTTTTTGTCCCCTGAGGTACAATCTAAACAAATGTACCCCCTAGGGTTAATTATTGGACCTTAAGGTACCTATATGTACCTTTTTGATGGTCCAAAAGGTACATATATGTACTCAAGTGGGTACAAAAGGTACAAAAGGGTACAAAACTGTACCTTCTGAGGGTACTGCCCCAGTGACAAGCCATTGTACCTCTAAAGGTACAATTCTGTACTTTCTTTTCTGAGAGTGTAAGTCATTCATTCATTCATTGATTGATTTATAGGCTTGTGCTAGTACCGAGGGCTACAGTAGCCTCATACTGCTGTTCTTTCGGCCAGAATCGTCCGGGACTCTCAGTGAGACTATGAGTAGTACGAGATTGAATGTTAACGAAAACTCACCCGGCTGTATTCATTTGGAACAAAGTCCTTTCTGTTGATATTTTTCACCCACGTCTTCCTAACTTCTTGTTCTGCAAACAAGGCAGTCTTCGTGCAGTAAAGGCTTGTGTATTTCACATACTTTCTTCTTCCATTGTTGAATTTTCACGCCATTGTTGGCACAGTTTATGACGGAACATGTATTCCCACTCGACCGACTCGACATTATAAAAATATATATTTGTAGAAAGAGAAAACACTGGCTAATCTGTCTATAAAGGTCTATAAAAGAAACTAGGGAAGGAACTGGATGAACCATGGAGCTCCGCCAAGACGATGGTAACCATCCACGTATCCGGTACCCTGAACGATACTTTAACACCAGCGTATCAAAATAGCAGCATACAGGAAGTTATTTTGACAGAGAGGATTTAAACAGTCTGTTCTCTCCTCTTATGATCAAACCATCAGCAAAACATGCAACTCCGGAAAGTCCAACTCCCCCCAAAAGCACCGAACCACCCAAACAAGTGTTATAAAATCTCAGTCTCAACAGTTTGACAAAGGGACTTGACGGCGATGTCCTCCAGATGTTGTTTACACGATTCAAAGAGCAGCTACTCATGAAACCAGGCAACCAGCCGCTACGATCCACCTCCAGAGTCATTTCACCACCGTGACGAAGGGAGGGACGCTGTTTGTTCAAACTCACAACATCAGACCAAACAACGAGCTCGCTGGGCCGAATAACAAATCTCAAACCCTGATTCTCCTACTGGAGCTCCTGGTGATGTGCTTTCCACCAGCAGAGCGGTGGTGGTGTAGCTACGAGGTATCGTAGGACGACCCTCCCAACGTCGCCTTCAAAGCTGATGAGGGGACGAGGAGAAAACTCGTCAGCAGGCAACAAAGAAGCCTGAAGGAGCTACTTTTGTTCATTTACTCAATCACACTTTCATTTTCTCTCCCTTGCTTCTTCCATCATTAGTTTATTGTGTCTCTTAGTCACCTCTATCATCATGTCTACTGCAGCTCTGGGAGCCAACTTCATCTTACAGCCCTTGTTGACCATTACCGTCATAACCCAAGTAGGGATTAACGATAACTGTTTTTTAAAACCGATACTGATAACCAATAACACACACATATACCTAAGATCATTACATCAATACTATGAACAAAACCAAAAATAGTTTGGACTCTTTAAATGAACAGATATTTATTTTTTCCGATGAAAAACTATTGTCAAGCCTCTCAAACATTTTCTTAAAGCTATCAAACAAACCTATTTGATATCTCACATTAACTTAAATAAGGTTCATTACTGACTGATATAAAAAATAAAGGCTCCTTGAACTGATGGAAATACAGGCATCAGAATTACTAACTGAAAAAGATTAACATTTAAAGGATTTTGGCTTGTGGTTCCATTTAAATTAATACCTTTAATTAAAGTAAATGAGGTTCAGTAGTTTTTAGTTTTTATTTTTTAATCTCGTGGAAGCTTTAGATGAGAGAGATGAGGGAGAGGAGAGACTGCCTGCTGGCTTGCACACGTTAGCATTAGCTTCCGTTAGCGCGATTTCCATGGAGTTTTGAAATTGCGCTAATGGAAGCTAATGCTAATGTGCGCGATTTCAAAACTTCATGGAAATCACGCACATTAGCATTAGCTTCCGTTAGCGTGATTTCTAAACTCCATGGAAGCGATTGTTATGTTGTAGGTGGCTGATCAGGTTTTACGTATTAAAGCTTGTGCTTCCCTCCTCGTAGAATTCACTCGGAGGATTCGTCACAAATAAACACCAAACTATCTTCTTCTGAAACTTTAACGAAGTTCCACGCCGCCATGTTTGTTGTGATCAGTACGCTGTGCTGCAGGCTGCATTCAAGGTATAACGTAAATTCCCACGTTCCCTCGTTTGCTAGTCGTTCTTTCAGCCTTTTCTATTTTTTCTTTTTTTATGTGTAACATGAGTGAAAATACTGCGAATATCAATTCAAGTTAGCAACTACTAAAATTATGACCGAGTTAACGAGTTGTTTTCTGGCATGAGGGGGTATTCTTGATTTTCCTGATTGAGTATTCGTTTTTCTGATTATGCCGACGTCACTTGAACATAACATTCACTGCTGGTCATTCAAGGCTCAGAGGGAGCGAGGCACTGCTGTGTTGACAGAAATATAAATGTTATCGGGGCTATTCGTCGTGATATCAGACTTATCGGGATGACGTCATAATTTCCTGTTATCGGCCCGATAGTTATCGGCCCGATAATTATCGTGCACCGCTAAACCCAAGTGTCCAAATTTACATTGGGTGGTCGTTGCCAACAGAAGGAATGAATTCTTCTTTCACCATCACATTACAGCCATAATAAGGAACAACGTGTCTCAGTCACAGCGACCTGAGATGATTGACGTGAATATAATGTCATGTTTGTCTTACCCAGTTTGTAGTTCTGACCGCTGTCATTTTGAGATCGTTTCTTCAGTTTCTTAATCGATTCTTGTACGACTTCGTCCTCTCGTTGACTGGAGAGCAGCCATTCCTCTCCCTCCAGAATTATATCCACTGAGCTGAAACGGTCCAACAGAATAAAACCCAGCAAACATCGTCATCGTCTCCATCTTGAAAAGGGTTAAAGTCTGGATTTGTTTCACTCACTCGAGGGTTTCGTCGGATGGTTTTACTGAACTGGTCTTGACGAGACCAACTTCTCCCGTCGCCTCTTTCCTCCCGGTGAACCAATCAAAGCAGGAGACCAGAAGTCCCACCACGATGATGCGATCACCAGGCGCCACGCTCAGCTCATCGGGGCCCTCGGCGTCATACGCCACTGTGGCTAGACAGACTCCTGTGGCTGAATGGAGAAGAGGATTAAAGGACAGCAGAAATACCTCATACATCCCCAGACCTCCCTCTCAGCTCATCCAGCTCTACTGAAGGAACACCAACGTTCCCAAGAAGGTTTAGAGACATAGGGCCCGATCTTACACCTCCTGCTACCCACTACCTGCAAATCTCAGATTTAGGAGCCTCTACCAACCGCTAATGCAATCTTCCGCTCCCTAAAGCCGCTACCCATTATGCCAACTCCCTTACTCACATTGTAGGTGCGGCAATGGGTGCGTCTTTTGCGCTTTCCACAAATTCCTGGATTCTGGATCACTTTCAAATTTTCGATAACATTGCGGCGTTAAGGTTTAGTTGTTTCTTGATCCCTAAAGCAACCACAATGGAGACAGGAAGGGAGTTCTGGAATTTTAAGAGTTTAATTCTCTCAGAAGTAAAAAAAGGAGGATTCAAGGGTTGGCAGCCAAACCAACAATCCAGGGGACGACCAAGGCAAGGAGGTGGCACTGCGAATGTCTGGATCAGGCGTTTCTGTGGGAAGATCTGGTGAGTTTTCTAGTTAAGAAATGCTTTCCTGGAACATCACTGGCTCTATTTTTTTCTGAGCAGTTTGTTGGAACTTCTTGGAGTACAAAAGAAATGATTAAATCATTTGCTCCACATTAGTTAGAGCTAGTTATGTATATATCAGTGTAGAGGAGGAGGAGGAAAGAAGAGGAGGAAGCTCTACAGCAGAGTCCCAGACGAGCCCCCCATGAGAGCTGCTCTGATCTGGGTGAAACGATGCTCCATAGCAGTTAGCGGGTACCGCAACCTGCTCTTAAAGGCAATGGCTACTGACGCACTGATTGGTTAAACAGGTGGAACGCCCTAAACACTCCCATGCATAATGTAGCGGTTGGCGCAGGTGAGATCACAGGTTTCGGGAGGTGGAAGATTGCGTTCTTTGTGGGGGGAACGCCCCTCCTGCTACCTGCTATCCCTTAATAGCAGCTTTAGGCGGTTTGGCACAAGATATTCTCCCCAGAGCAGGGGTCTCAGACTCTAGTCCTCAAGTCCTGCATGTCTTAGATGTTTCCCTGCTTCAGCACCAGACTCAAATTACTGGATCACTGACAGACCTGAGTCTACTTGGATGACTAGCTGGTGGTGATCCATTCAGTTCCCACGTTCCCTCGTTTGCTAGTCGTTCTTTCAGCCTTTTCTATTTTTTTTTCTTTTTTCATGTGTAACATAAAGGGAAATACTGTGAATATCAGTTAAAGTCAGCAACTACTAAAATTATTACCGAGTTAACGAGTTGTTCTCTGGCATGAGGGGGTATTCTTGATTTTCCTGATTGAGTAATCGTTTTTCTGATTATGCCGACGTCACTTGAACATAACAATGGGTGCATTTACATGGGAAGTTTAATTCCTCTTTAATTCAGAATTAAAGTTAAAGCCGAATAAAAGTTACCATGTAAACACTTAATTCCATATGAAAATGTCAATTCCGAATTAACTTAATTCCGAAGTAAGTGGCTGGTTTATTCTGATTTTAATTCCGCATTAAGTAATTCCGCGGTCATGTAAACACTCATTCCTCTTTAAATTAATTCCCGTCTTTCTGCGCATGCTAGTTCTCTTGCCCGTCTGTCGCGATGACGCTTATATTCCGGCAGCACGCAGTAAACAGTGGTCAAGAGCAGAGACGATTTATTTAATAAATAGCTTGGAGGAACTGGAAATAATTAAAAGAACAGATGGCAGGAAACATAAAAATTGTGAGCTTTTCAAAGCGGCCAGGTTAAATGAAGGAGGTTTCACAGATAGAGACGCCACCCAGGTCAAAAATAAGTGGAATGTTGTTGCTAACCGAGTTAGCTAAGTTTGTTTTCTTCCGGTAGACGTAAAGACGTCCCCCCCCCCATCCAATCAGAACCCTTCCCAACCCCCAGACCTAAAGCGGAGTTGAATAAAGCCGAACTAACGTGTTTTCCATGTAAACCTTAATTCGGAATTACTATTTCCATGTAAACTCGAAGGAAAATAGTTTAATTCGGAATTATTTAATTCCTAATTTTAATTCCGAATTAAAAAACATCATGTAACCGCAGCCAATCACTGCTGGTCATTCAAGGCTCAGAGGGAGCGAGACACTGCTGTGTTGACAAAAATATATATGTTATCGGGGCTATTCATCGTGATATCGGCGTTATCGGGATGATGTCATAATTTCCTGTTATCGGCCCGATAGTTATCGTGCACCCCTAGTTACTGATAGCGGTTATTCTCCAAAGACAGTGAAGAAGAAGGGATGACCATAGCTCGGGAGGTCCAGTGGCAGTTTTACCTCCTTCATAAGCACATGTATTGTTGGTTGAGGTATTTGGCCCTTATTATTATTATTATTATTATTATTATTGACATGTGAACGAGTGAATCTACTGAGTGCTTGTTGTTGGATCAATCAGAGACACTGATAATGTCATTTGAATCAGTTTTAAAAAGCTTTCATCTCTTTTCAATTCTTCAACTCCCAGCCACCTTTTACACCTGATCAAAGGTGCAACAGTGACCTCTGGTGTTGAAACAGTAGGTAGCAGAGAAGGACGTACCAAACTGCAGAGGGAAGTCGCAGGTGGGTTTTCCATCACCGACTAAAATGCTCTCCGTGCAGGATTTGAGAAACCACCTGTGGAAAAACCAGGTGACCAGTATGAGAGCTGACCAGTGTGATCAGGTCCAGTCACCCTGGTCTGTTGGGGGTGGGACTCACTGATGAAATGGGACGACTGGTTCCAGAGCGGGTCTGGGTGCGGTACCCCGGGCTCCATCGGCGAGGCACAGGACGGTCCACCCCGAGCCGAGGAAGGGCGGCTCGAACTGGGCGATGTCTCCCTGCTCCAGGTACAGGTCTCCTGCAGATGTGGAGCCGTCGAACATCTGGCTGGCGCTGCAGCGTCCAAACAACGAGCCTGAAGACACAGACGGAGACAATGAAATGACCAATTCACAAAAACAGGAGCCCAACAAACTGCATCAAACCCTCACTTCAGTGTAATCCACCATCCTGAGCAAGCAACAACTAAAAAACCTCCATCAGAACCAGAACCAGACTCATGGAGGACGGTCATCTGCCTCAGACCAGTTGGTCTTTAATAAGAAGACAGAAGCTATAATAATGACACGTACGTACAAGAAGACTATACACAGGTCATCTACGAAGCTGTGCCCAAATATAAGATGAATCAGAGAGGAAAGTTTTAATCTTAAGGTAGAGGGTGTCTGGATCCCGAACACTAACTGGGAACCTGATAACTGAAGGTTCTGCCTCCCATTTTACTGTTGGAAAGTCTAGGAACCACAAGTAACCTGCAGTTAGCGAAGTTCTCTTTTGAGAAGACATGTCATTAAGATATGTTTGTAGTCTAGTTAGTTTACAGGTCTTATCTGGTTTCATGGAGGTACAGCTGAGCATCATCTGGATAGAAGTTCTGCCCGATAATAGAACCTAATGGAAGCATGTAGAGTGAGAAGTATTGGTCCAACTACAGAACCCTGAGGAACACCACGAACTACTCTGGAGTATAAGGAAGACTCCCAATTTACATGAACAACCTGGAGAGACATCAGTCCTCCGTCTGAGGTCTAACAGGACCAGTAGAGACACCAGTTCACTGTCTGAGGTCTAACAGGACCAGTAGAGACATCAGTCCACCGTCTGAGGTCTAACAGGACCAGTGTAGACACAGGTCCACTGTCTGAGGTCTAACAGGACCAGTAGAGACACAGCTCCAGTGTCTGAGGTCTAACAGGACCAGTAGAGACATCAGTCCACTGTCTGAGGTCTAACAGGACCAGTAGACACAAGTCCACTGTCTGAGGTCTAACAGGACCAGTAGACACAAGTCCACTGTCTGAGGTCTAACGGGACCATTAGAGACACCGTCCCACTGTCTGAGGTCTAACAGGACCAGTAGAGACATCAGTCCACCGTCTGAGGTCTAACAGGGCCAGTAGAGACACCGTCCCGCTGTCTAAGGTCTAACAGGACCAGTAGAGACATCAGTCCACCGTCTGAGGTCTAACAGGACTAGTAGAGACATCAGTCCACCGTCTGAGGTCTAACAGGACCAGTAGAGACACCGTCCCACTGTCTGAGGTCTAACAGGACCAGTAGACACAAGTCCACCGTCTGAGGTCTAACAGGACCAGTAGAGACATCAGTCCACCGTCTGAGGTCTAACAGGACCATTAGAGACATCAGTCCACTGTCTGAGGTCTAACAGGACCAGTAGAGACATCAGTCCACCGTCTGATGTCTAACAGGACCAGTAGAGACATCAGTCCACCGTCTGAGGTCTAACAGGACCGGTAGAGACATCAGTCCACCGTCTGAGGTCTAACAGGGCCGGTAGAGACATCAGTCCACCGTCTGAGGTCTAACAGGACCAGTAGAGACATCAGTCCACCGTCTGAGGTCTAACAGGACCAGTAGAGACACCGTCCCACTGTCTGAGGTCTAACAGGGCCAGTAGACACAAGTCCACTGTCTGAGGTCTAACAGGACCAGTAGAGACACCGTCCCACTGTCTGAGGTCTAACAGGACCAGTAGACACAAGTCCACCGTCTGAGGTCTAACAGGACCAGTAGAGACACTGTCCCACTGTCTGAGGTCAAACAGGACCAGTAGAGACATCAGTCCACCGTCTGAGGTCTAACAGGACTAGTAGAGACATCAGTCCACCATCTGAGGTCTAACAGGACCAGTAGAGACAAGTCCACTGTCTGAGGTCTAACAGGACCAGTAGAGACATCAGTCCAGCGTCTGAGGTCTAACAGGACCAGTAGAGACATCAGTCCAGCGTCTGAGGTCTAACAGGACCAGTAGAGACATCAGTCCACCATCTGAGGTCTAACAGGACCAGTAGAGACAAGTCCACCATCTGAGGTCTAACAGGACCAGTAGAGACACCAGTTCACTGTCTGAGGTCTAACAGGACCAGTAGAGACACCAGTTCACTGTCTGAGGTCTAACAGGACCAGTAGAGACACCAGTTCACTGTCTGAGGTCTAACAGGACCAGTAGAGACATCAGTCCAGCGTCTGAGGTCTAACAGGACCAGTAGAGACACCAGTTCACTGTCTGAGGTCTAACAGGACCAGTAGAGACATCAGTCCACCGTCTGATATCTAACAGGGCCAGTAGACACAAGTCCACTGTCTGAGGTCTAACAGGACCAGTAGAGACACCGTCCCAGTGTCTGAGGTCTAACAGGACCAGTAGACACAAGTCCACCGTCTGAGGTCTAACAGGACCAGTAGAGACACCGTCCCACTGTCTGAGGTCTAACAGGACCAGTAGACACAAGTCCACCGTCTGAGGTCTAACAGGACCAGTAGAGACACTGTCCCACTGTCTGAGGTCTAACAGGACCAGTAGACACAAGTCCACTGTCTGAGGTCTAACAGGACCAGTAGACACAAGTCCACCGTCTGAGGTCTAACAGGACCAGTAGAGACATCAGTCCACCGTCTGAGGTCTAACAGGACCAGTAGACACCAGTTCACCGTCTGAGGTCTAACAGGACCAGTAGACACAAGTCCACCGTCTGAGGTCTAACAGGACCAGTAGAGACACCGTCCCACTGTCTGAGGTCTAACAGGACCAGTAGAGACACTGTCCCACTGTCTGAGGTCTAACAGGACCAGTAGACACAAGTCCACTGTCTGAGGTCTAACAGGACCAGTAGACACAAGTCCACCATCTGAGGTCTAACAGGACCAGTAGAGACATCAGTCCACCGTCTGAGGTCTAACAGGACCAGTAGACACCAGTTCACCGTCTGAGGTCTAACAGGACCAGTAGAGACACCAGTCCACTGTCTGAGGTCTAACAGGACCAGTAGAGACATCAGTCCACCGTCTGAGGTCTAACAGGACCAGTAGAGACATCAGTCCACCGTCTGAGGTCTAACAGGACCAGTAGACACAAGTCTAATGTCTGAGGTCTAACAGGACCAGTAGAGACATCAGTCCACCGTCTGAGGTCTAACAGGACCAGTAGAGACACCGTCCCACTGTCTGAGGTCTAACGGGACCAGTAGAGACACCAGTTAACTGTCTGAGGTCTAACGGGACCATTAGAGACACCAGTTAACTGTCTGAGGTCTAACAGGACCAGTAGAGACACCAGTCCACTGTCTGAGGTCTAACGGGACCATTAGAGACACCAGTTTTAATTAAGCAGCACTCCTGGACCCAGACCAAGGTCATTATAGTTGTTATGAGCTTAAGAACATTGTGTTTGTCTCTTACTGGGACTTGGATGAAGATCAGATCACATTTTTTTGGTAAATTTATGCAGAAAAGAAGTTAACTCCAAAAGTTTCAGGCCACCATATTGAGTCTCGGCCCTTTTTTCTTGAGAAGGGCTTTAGATAAATAACTATATTGAATGTTTTCTATCGTCAGAATGTTCCAGAAGACTCAAAAGAAACCTTCAAAGACTTGTCTTCCCCACTTACCTTCCTGTACGAGGATGCCTTTGTGGAAGAGGTTCAGAGTTTCCTCGTGAATTAAAACCTGAATGGAGACCTCCTCCTCCAGAGAAGTGAGCCAGACTCTCTGGTCCAACAGAACCTTCTCCAGACTGTGACCCAAGAACCCTGGAGGAGGGATTTCATGGACAACAAAGACAAGAAACTGCAGCAAAGCTTCAACATCAGAACCATCTTCATCATGAACTAAAAGCGCTCTCGCTTCACTTTAAATGTCTAGAACCATTAGAGTACTGAACGTGACACATGACAGACAAAACCGGATCAAAACATCTGATGTTACTGATTTAATGAGCGTCATACCTATCGTGTAATATGTGCTGAATTTCCATATTTCTTCAAACGTTTTGAAAGTCACAACAATGGCTTTTTCTTCACTGTTGATGGAGACGAGATGAGCAGACAGCTCCTTTAAAAAAAGAAGAACATTTAAGATGTTTCACATGAAATTTTTAAGTGCAAAAAAAATGCCCTTTTAGTCAGTTTTGTGGACTTTTCATTTATTGACATACACACACAAAAAAAAAACAACTTAGAATGAAAATAAGGAGTGTTTAATCTGTCTTTAGCACAGATTTATACAGAAACATCAGGGACAACCTCCAGCGACTACGGTAGCTAGCTTAAGTGATACGCCGAGTCCAAATAAACTGGGTACATCTAATCTAATCTAAATATTCATTCTGGAATATTCTGAATTAACTATATTTACTTCAACATAAACAGTTTCTGCTATCATCAGCTGTCAGAGGAAGCAGATGTTGGTACAGATTAAATATTCCACTGTAGTGTGACGACCTGCACCTGGAGGAGGTCGCTGACTTCGGTGCCGTCGGCCTGCAGGAGGCGCAATTTCTCCCTCAACTTTTCATGCAACTCCTCGTCTGCAGGAAGACGGTCTGGACCTCTGACCACCTCCAGGACCAGGGGCAGAACTGAAACCAGGAAACATCCTGTTACCCTCCATCTTATAAGTTGTAATTTACGGTTAAAACAAGCATCAACACTTTTATTTTTCTCTTTCACCACAGAAATATTGTTGTTTCAAGTAACCACATAAACTCCGCTAAAATTAATTAATATCTGCTTTAAGATTACAGTCTTGTTACTGCGCTGCAAAAGACACCAGCTAAAATAAAAGAAATGAAATAATCATTTTTACCCAGTGGAAACTATTCAGATCTGGTAAAACATCTGTCCATGCAGCAAGATATTTATTTTTAAAATGAAGTTATTTTATTTAAAAATTTCTTTTTTTAAATTCATTTTAAAAAATGTTATTTATTTAATTTTTTAAAATGTGTTTATCTTATTTTATATTTAAATGTATTTATTTTATCTTTCCTGGTCATTTTTCAGTGACCCAGAATTAAGACTTAACGGCTGATTCTCATCGTCTAAATTATTCCTGTATTGTAGTAAATCTGCTTTTATGCAATTTCATCTAAAATTCAGCTTTTTAAACTTTTTTAAACCCTTGATCATCCACCAGATCTAATCTGGAAACAAGACTTCTTGTCAAGTGAAAATATTTTGCTGCATAAACAGATAATTTCATTAGTTTGGAGTCATTTTCAGCCAGAAATTAGTGTTTATTTCCTGCATCTTCACTGGTTTTTTTTTTGCAGCGTAGACAAACAATTCATACATTAAAAAACAGAAAAAACAATGCAGCATGCAGTTAGTCATGCAGGGATTTTTTTTTTATAATCTTTCATGTTAATGTTTACTGAAACAGATGAGTTCAGCAGTTTCTTCTGTAGAAGCAAAAAAATCAGAAACTGGAGCAACAGAACAGGAAACCTGAGTAAAACTACTGTCTCTTTTAATTATAAACAAGAAAAAAAAAGTTGACAATGTCAAGTTCCTGATTACCGCTTCATGATATTCAGGAGAGAAACCTGGAAACCTGGAAACCAGTGTTGGGCTACAAAAGAGTTTTTTTTTTTTTTTTTTTTTAAAAGGAAAAAAAAATCAACGAAGACTCAAAAGCACTGAAACTTCTGCACCACACTGGCTGGTTCCCTCCATGTTTATTTGTTTATGTTTACCCAATTAAATTACCATATTTTCAGGACTATAAGTGTCACCGGAGTATTAGTCACATCTGTCAAAAATACATCGTATAAAGTTAAAAAACATACAAGTCTCATGAGTCAATAAGAGCAGGTGATAATTGGACTGTTGAGGAGCAGCAGCTGTTCAAGGACACGTCTGAGGACTCGGTCCTCCATCTGTGGACTCGTTCCTCCGTCTGTGGACTCGTTCCTCCGTCTGTGGACTCGTTCCTCCACCTGTGGACTCGTTCCTCCATCATCTGTGGACTCGTTCCTCCGTCTGTGGACTCATCCCTCCATCTGTGGACTCGTTCCTCCATCTGTGGACTCGTTCCTCCATCTGTGGACTCGTTCCTCCGTCTGTGGACTCGTTCCTCCTCCACCTGTGGACTCGTTCCTCCATCATCTGTGGACTCGTTCCTCCGTCTGTGGACTCATCCCCCCTCCATCTGTGGACTCGTTCCTCCATCTGTGGACTCGTTCCTCCATCTGTGGACTCGTTCCTCCATCTGTGGACTCCTTCCTCCGTCTGTGGACTCGTTCCTTCCTCTCCTCCGTCTGTGGACTCGTTCCTCCATCTGTGGACTCGTTCCTCCATCTGTCCTGTGGACTCGTTCCTTTCCTCCGTCTGTGGACTCGTTCCTCCGTCTGTGGACTCCTTCCTCCGTCTGTGGACTCGTTCCTCCGTCTGTGGACTCGTCCCTCCATCTGTGGACTCGTTCCTCCTCCATCTGTCTGTGGACTCGTCCTCTGTGGATCTGTGGACTCGTTCCGTCTGTGGACTCGTCTCCATCTGTGGACTCGTTCCTCCGTGGACTCTCTCCTTCCGTCCTCCGTCTCTGTGGACTCGTTCCTCCATCTGTGGACTCGTCCCTCCGTCTGTGGACTCGTCCCTCCGTCTGTGGACTCGTTCCTCCGTCTGTGGACTCGTCCCTCCGTCTGTGGACTCGTTCCTCCATCTCTGTCCATCAGTCCTGGTTCTCCTTCCCTGATTGGTTCATAGCTGTCAGAGGTTCCTCCTCTTTTCTTCGTTCTCTGACTAGTTTCTCATCCCTCCATCTTTCTGCTCCGTTACTGTTTTCAGCTGCAGATTCGATCATCTTGATTTTAAATTCTTCAGTAGAGATTTTTCTTCTTGGTCTCATATCTGTGTCTCTCAGTCTAGATTAGATATTTCTGAAATATACTTTTGTAATATAAGTCCAAACTACCAAAAAAAGTGCAATTTATAGTCCAGAAAATACAGTAAATAAAAAAAAATGTAATTTAATTTTTTAAAAATCAGTTGAATAAAAAAAAGAATGAAAATAAAATTAAATAAGAGCAGTTTCAAATTCCCTCTTAGTTCTCCCACAGGATTTAACAGGGTCAGTCTTTTATAAATTGATGATCAACTGGTCTGCAGATGTTTTAGCAGTTTACTGGTCTGCAGATGTTTTAGCAGTTTACTGGTCTGCAGATGTTTTAGCAGTTTGCTGGTCTGCAGATGTTTTAGCAGTTTACTGGTCTGCAGATGTTTTATCAGTTTACTGGTCTGCAGATGTTTTAGCTGTTTACTGGTCTGGAGCAGCGGGCGCGTTAACATAATCCCAAGAAGGAAAGACATAAGTAATGGTTTTAGAGAAGCAACAGTTGCAGCCTGGAGGAGGTCACTCTGAAACAGTATTTTCTACAGTGAGAAGGAGACTTAAACACCTGTTGGGATGTTCAGGAATCAGGTAAACCAGCTGTTATCTTCTCCACTGGTTTATGACGTCTGATATCAGCGCTAGTTTATGATGGTTCTTGTTTTTTATGGCCTGAAGAAGCAGATCTGATCTCGTCTACAGCTACTGTAGCTGGTGTCACTGATTAACACCAAACCAGCCTCCTGTGATCCGACGTCCAGGTACGTGACTTTCTCAATAAACTACCCTCACATGATTTTCACCTGACTTTCACTGCTCACGTCTGTCTCCTGACAGCAGAACCACCTGAGGGACTTAAAACAAGTCCTCAGTCCACCTTCACCTTCTGGAAAACTTCTAACCCTCCACCAAAACTCAGAGAAACGTGTTGCATTAATGAAAACATTTGAGGAGTTAAACCTTAATCTTTAATTGTAAATGATTGACGTGACTTTGCTTCTGAGATGATTGTTTGAGCTGCTGTCACCTGTTGAAGGATCAGCCATCTGGATCAGAACATCCGTGAAGTCCTGGACCTGCAGTGAAAGGACTCACCTGTAGGGAAGTTTTCCTCGCATGCGGACAGAGTCCTCTTCAACGCTGCAGCATCTCTGGAGAAACCAGCAGCATCTCTGGAGAAACCAGCAGCATCTCTGGAGAAACTAGCAGCATCTCTGGAGAAACCAGCAGCTGCTGAAAACACAGAAGAACCAGCTGTCACGGTCCAGGGGTTTAGATGTTGGGTTTGTTTGATCCTGGACCGGTTATCCAGGCTTCAGTCTGGATTTACTCGGGCTATTTTGCCTTTCTACTCCAGTTTTCCAGTCCAGTCAACGGCCCGAGGCAGCTGGGAGGACATACTGGTGTCCTCCCAGAGGAGCTGGAGAGGACAGCTGGTCTGGACCTCTACGTGACCTCTACGTGACCTCTATGTGACCTCTATGTGACCTCTACGTGACCTGAACCTGGATAAGTAGAAGTTACCGAACATTCGTTCTGACCGAACCCGTCCATAAGCTCGATTCACACGTCGCTACAAAATGGCAGCGATCCAACTTCTACGTTGAGTCTCACCAGGAAATAAGAGAAGCTGCAGTTCCTCTACTGACCACTAGGTGGCGGCTACATTGATCTCCATGTTTAAACGTCCAACTTTACAGCAGAAATAAAAACATTTACGTTCTGGTTCCTGAGTCCAAGCAGTGACTTTATTCCAGAGTCACATCGGTTTTAAATGATGTGAAGATCACGATTCGCTCAAAAATGTTCAATATCGATACATAAAATTATATCTTATCTTTGATACGGTACCTGAATGATTCTTTTTTTCTATCAGTGTAATAAAAGTTTCAACATAAAGGAAGTTGCATCAGGAGAGAGAAATAACAAGGCTTTTACAGAATTAAAACTTTTAGCTGCAAAAAAGCACACATTTTGCAAAATTGTGACTTTTAAACTGAACGTTTCAACTTTTTGTGTATCAAAATTCACAAAATGTAAACTTTTAGCATAAAATGATAACTTTATGTGTCAAAATTGTATCGTTTTAAATTAATATTACAAATTTACATCACAAAATCGTAACATTTTGACTGAAAATTGTGATTATATGTCCTAAAATCATTAATTGTAGTTGTGAAATCACAAATTTTGCAAAATTGCAAATTTTAAACTAAACGTTTCAACTTTTTGTGGCAAGATATCAAAATTCACAAAATTTAAACTTTTAGCATAAAATTTTAACTTTATGTGTCAAAATTGTATCGTTTTAAATTAATATTATAATTTTTATGTCATCAAATATTGAGTTTCACAAAATCGTAACATTTTGACTGAAAATTGTGATTATATGTCCTAAAATCACTAATTGTAGTTGTGAGATCACAAATTTTTGCAAAATTGTTACTTTTTAACTGAACATTTCAACTTTTTGTAGTAAAATATCAAAATTCACAAAATGTAAACTTTTAGCATAAAATTATAACTTTATGTGTCAAAATTGTATCGTTTAAATAAATATTACGAATTTACGTCACAAAATCGTAACATTTTGACTGAAAATTGTGATTATATGTCCTAAAATCACTAATTGTAGTTGTGTGATCACACATTTTGCAAAATTATGACTTTTTAACTGAACGTTTCAACTTTTTGTGGTAAAATATCAAAATTCACAAAATGTAAACTTTTAGCATAAAATTATAACTTTATGTGTCAAAATTGTATCGTTTAAATAAATATTACGAATTTACGTCACAAAATCGTAACATTTTGACTGAAAATTGTGATTATATGTCCTAAAATCACTAATTGTAGTTGTGAGATCACAAATTTTGCAAAATTGTGACTTTTTAACTGAACGTTTCAACTTTTTGTGGTAAAATATCAAAATCACGGCCTTTTGCTGCATAGATTGGAGCACACTGTTGGAATTAAAGGGACAGCATTAGGCTGGTTTAAGTCATACCTATCTGACAGGTTCCAGTTCGTCCATGTTAATGACGTTTCTTCTACACGGACTAGGGTCTGCTATGGCGTCCCACAGGGTTCAGTTCTGGGACCAATCCTTTTCACTTTATACATGCTGCCCCTGGGAAAAATTATCCAGAGCCATGGCATAAACTTTCATTGCTACGCTGATGATACGCAGCTGTACTTATCTATGAAACCAGAAGAAACAAAACCTTTGGCTAAACTTCAAGGGTGTCTTAATGATATTAAGTCCTGGATGTCCTCTAACTTTTTGCTTCTAAACTCGGATAAAACAGAGGTTATTGTCTTTGGTCCCAAACACCTGAGGAATGGATTGACTGGATTTACGCTGGCTTCCAGCACAGTTGCAAAAAACCTTGGAGTTATTTTTGATCAGGATATGTCATTTAAGCAGCATATTAATCAGGTTTGCAAGACTGCCTTTTTTCATCTCCGAAATATTGCCAAGATTAGGAGCATCCTCTCCCAGGGTGATGCCGAAAAATTAATCCACGCGTTTGTTAGCTCTAGACTGGATTACTGTAATGCGCTGTTAGCAGGATGTCCGAAAAGCTCGCTAAATAGCCTTCAATTGATCCAGAACGCAGCAGCGAGGGTGCTGACAGGAATCCGCAAGCGAGATCATCTCTCCCGTGTTAGCCTCCCTCCATTGGCTTCCCGTGAAATTTAGAATTGAGTTTAAAATTCTGCTTCTCGCATATAAAGCCCTTAATGGCCTAGCTCCATGCTATTTACAAGACTTGATAGCATTTTTATGCTCCTAATAGAGCTCTCCCGCTCTCAGAGTGCAGGATTACTCGTCGTTCCTAGAATATCTAAAAGTAGGTTTGGAGGACGGGCCTTCTGCTACCAGGAACCTTTTTTATGGAACCAGCTACCAGTTTGGGTTAAGGAGGCTGATACTATCTCCATTTTTAAAACTAAATTGAAAACATTTCTGTTCAGTAAAGCCTACAGTTAGTCTAAACTATAGTGTGTAGGGGCTAATAGTTATAACTATAGTTGTAGTAGTAAGACTAGAGTAGCTCGTCTTAATCACAGCTTCGTCATAGCTATGCTGCTATAGGCCTACGCTACAGGGGGACACCAACATGATCTGCTGAGTGGTGTCTCCACTGCTCTTCTCCTTTTTCTTCCCTTTCTTCCTCCCTTCCTCCTCCTCCAGCTCATTTATAATTATTTGGGAGCACCCTGCTACTGAAACTGTGCTCCATTTTCTTTGCCTTCCTGTGTTTGTTGTGCTGTTTCTGCCCCCTTTTCTCTTTGTGTATTTGCAGGCCAGAGTTTCCTGGGTTTCATGCTGACTTGCAGTTCCATCCTCTGTCCATCCCGGGGTTCTCCTCCACTTGTGTTTGGGTGCCGACTGGCGTGGTGATCGGTGACCTGGTCCTCTGGCCATCTCATCCCAGTGCTGCTGCCTCCATCTGTTTATGTTTATATATCGCATCCTGCTTGAAAATCCTACCCTTCTCTTTCTTAAACCCAAACCCCCTCCTCCCCCCCCCCCCTCCTCCCCCTTCTCTCACACACCTCACACCTACACCCCACCCGCACATTACTGATACTCAAGAGCCTATCATGGCTCATTACGCTGACCACACGCCCAAGGGCCCTCCATAGCTCGCTTGCATTCACCTTACAACAATTCCACTACTTCTTTATTATTATTTTCTACTTTTTCTGTGCTCTCCTCTCTCTGTCCTACATCCTCTTTCTGTCCTCCATCTTCTCTCTGTCCTACATCCTCTCTCTGTCCTGTCTCCCCTCTTTTCTTTCTCTACCCGGCTGGTCTTCATCAGGAAGGTCCCCCCATATGAGCCAGGTCCTGCTCAAGGTTTCTTCCTCTTAAAGTGGAGTTTTTCCTTGCCACTGTTTGGTATAAAGGTTTTTTTTCTCCCTACGTGGGAGTTTTTTACCTGCCATTATCATTGATTGGATTTAATTGTATAATCTTAGTTGATGATATTTGCTCGGGGGTCATGCTCTGGGTCTCTGTAAAGCGCCTAGAGACAATTGTCATTGTAACAGACGCTATATAAATAAAATTGAATTGAATTGAATTGAAATTGAAAATTCACAAAATGTAAACTTTTAGCATAAAATTATAACTTTATGTGTCAAAATTGTATCGTTTTAAATTAATATTACGAATTTACGTAATCAAATATTGAGTTTCACAAAATTCTAACATTTTGACTTAAAATTGTGATTTTATGTCCTAAAATCACTAATTGTAGTTGTGAAATCACAAATTTGACCTGAACGGTCCAGTGATGGTATTAAAGCGTCAAACACAGGTGTCCAACGACAGGACGGCTCTTCGATACTCGATGGGTTTGAAACAACTCCATCGATACCAGACAAGTATCGATTTTTGTGACCCAGTTCCATCGTTTATTGATTTTATGTGCTGATGAGATCCTCAAGATATTCATCATCTCATGTTGAGGAACATCACTGCAAAATAGTTTCTGCATTTGTCAAGACGGTGATGAGCAAATTTATGAACCTTTGTCCATCATTACTTCTCTAAGATGATCTTTTTATACCTGCTGACCATCAACCTCATTAGTTCCAGATGTTCCTCCAGGTGGTTCTTCTCTAAGATGATCTTTTTATACCTGCTGACCATCAACCTCATTAGTTCCAGATGTTCCTCCAGGTGGTTCTTCTCTAAGGTGATCTTTATATACCTGCTGACCATCAACCTCATTAATTCCAGATGTTCCTCCAGATGTTCTTCTCTAAGGTGATCTTTATATACCTGCTGACCATCAACCTCATTAGTTCCAGATGTTCTTCCAGGTGGTTCTTCTCTAAGGTGATCTTTTTATACCTGCTGACCCTCAACCTCATTAGTTCCAGATGTTCCTCCAGATGTTCTTCTCTAAGATTATCTTTTTATACCTGCTGACCATCAACCTCATTAGTTCCAGATGTTCCTCCAGATGTTCTTCTCTAAGGTGATCTTTTTATACCTGCTGACCATCAACCTCATTAGTTCCAGATGTTCCTCCAGGTGGTTCTTCTCTAAGATGATCTTTTTATACCTGCTGACCATCAACCTCATTAGTTCCAGATGTTCCTCCAGGTGGTTCTTCTCTAAGATGATCTTTTTATACCTGCTGACCATCAACCTCATTAGTTCCAGATGTTCCTCCAGGTGGTTCTTCTCTAAGATGATCTTTTTATACCTGCTGACCATCAACCTCATTAGTTCCAGATGTTCCTCCAGGTGGTTCTTCTCTAAGGTGATCTTTTTATACCTGCTGACCCTCAACCTCATTAGTTCCAGATGTTCCTCCAGATGTTCTTCTCTAAGGTGATCTTTTTATACCTGCTGACCCTCAACCTCATTAGTTCCAGATGTTCCTCCAGATGTTCTTCTCTAAGATTATCTTTTTATACCTGCTGACCATCAACCTCATTAGTTCCAGATGTTCCTCCAGGTGGTTCTTCTCTAAGGTGATCTTTTTATACCTGCTGACCATCAACCTCATTAGTTCCAGATGTTCCTCCAGATGTTCTTCTCTAAGGTGATCTTTTTATACCTGCTGACCATCAACCTCATTAGTTCCAGATGTTCCTCCAGATGTTCTTCTCTAAGGTGATCTTTATATACTGAGCTTTTATAATGAGCTGATGTTTTTAATGAGGCGGTTAAACGTCTCACCTTCAGTATCTGTCAGTTAAGAAGATAAATGTTTTTACTCTGACAGTAACTGGATCATCCTCAGCTTCTCCTGATGAGACCGGACAGACACGTGATCATCATCAATCACTCAAACCGGCTGAGTTTACAACTGAATGCGTGACGTCACTAGCGCCCAGGCGCGTAATCAGCGCGGATCGATAATAAGAGAAATCTTAATCAATCATGTAACTTAAAATACTAGAAGAAAAAATAGGTTTTGAGTCAGTCTGATGCTGTAAAGCTCAGAGACCCCACAGCACCGCCAACAAGGTAAGAGACCAGTTAGAGGTCCGTCAGGTGGTGGATCTCTAAGATCTGACAGAAGTTCTGTTTAACGGACAGTCCCGGTACCACAGCCCGTTTACCTGCGCCGCTCTCCCGGTGCCGGTGTCGGCTCAGCTGGCCCTCCGGGGGCCCCTCCCTCCGGTACCTGCGGTCGGAGCGGCCCGACATTTCCACCACGACCGGGTCACAGCTGCCGCGTGCAGGAGAGTCACGGATCCATCACATGCCGAGCCGTCCTCCGTTCAGGTGACAGGAGGGACCGCGGGACTGCCGGTCCGACCTTTCAAAATAAAAGCCTGCGCATAGTTGGGCTGCAGTGACCCCTGAACTCCTCTGATGTCTGACATCCTGGATGAGATGAGATGATAGTTTTTTAAAACTAAAAAGGTGAGTTTATATCGGCTCAATCCTCCTCAGAATTATTTACAACTCAAACCTTTAATGCTGACAGCAGAAAGGAGTCTTTCAGAGGAAACACACAGGTGGAGTCCAGGTGCTGTAGCTCCTCCCCCTTTACCTTTGAAGAGCAGCTGTTTCACCATCAGAGGAGCAGCTGATGATTTACAACAGAAATGTGTGAATTCTATAAAAGTTGCAATTTTATGACAAAAAGTTAAGAATTTTTGTCAGAAAAAAAAAATCTCAGTTTTGTTAAATTCAGAATTTACAACAAAATTTTGTGATTTCAGGATGTGTGAAGGTTAAAAAGTTACGATTTTGCAAAATTCATGACTTTTCATAGAAACATGATTATAAGACATTTGTATAAAATTTGCAGTTCTGAGACACGAAACTGTCATTTTATGTCAAAAATTCACATTTTTGTGAAATTTCACATTTAATGACAAAAATCTACTTTATACAACTAAATGTTGCGATGTAGAAAAATTTATGATTTTGTTGCAAAAATAATTAAAATCAAGAAAATCTTGATTTTTTTTTTCAAGACAAAGTTACTTTTTGTGAAAGTCAACATTTTAGTACAAATAGTTTTAATGTTCAGATAAAAAGTTGTTATTTTGTGAAATATGTGATTTTATGTCAAACTGTTGCTGTCTTTAAAAAAAATCGCAATAAAATAAATTTGTTGACTCTCTCTGTGATTTTAGAAAAATAAATTACTGTGAAATAAAAAAAAATAGTTTTACATTATATTATATTATATTATATTATATTATATCATATTATAAATAGATGTAATTTTACTGAATGAACCCTGAGCAACTAAATCCCCAAAATATCTGGACATGTGTCTGTTAAAAAGCTTTTAATTTGAAGGTGTTTTTCTCACTAAACACTTTATTTTTTACTAAGTAAACGTTTCTCTTTTTTTTTAATGAACACACCCATAAAACTTTAACAGTGCTGTGGAGAATATAAATGAACTCACAGACTAATTATTTGTACCAAAGTTACTGAGAGTCAGCGCTTAATTAAATCATGATGGTTTAACTGATAAAAACACACTCAGACATTTAAAATTTGATCTTCATCAGGACCATTTATTGACCTGATCCCAGTCAGTTAGAACATTACTTTCACTTGTTTCACGTCACAGTTATTTAACGTCATCTTATATTATTATTATTATTATTATTATTATTATTAGAAACCATCCCAGTTCGTCTTCAGGGACAGCGATGGTTTAATTTAAACATTTATCTTTAATATCTTGTTTAATCTCCTGCTGCCTCTCAGTTCTCATAGTGACGTGTTCAACCAAGCTTTTTAATTTGAAGGGGTTTGTCTCACTTCCTGTGTCGTTTGGATAAACTTGACACAAACTTTTTTTTTTTTTCTGCTGACACCTGAAAGTCCTCAGGGCTGAAAACTGTTTCCTACTGGAGTTTTATTCCAGTTCAGTTGTTTCTGATTCCTGACAGACGCTGGAGTCAAACTCACGGTTTCTGGGTTAATAATTATTATTAATAATTATAATAATTAACAAATATAGCACCTCTCCTGAATAAATCAGTGGATCAGATGGAGGAATGAGGCTCTTAAGTCCAGAGGAACCGTCTTTAGTAAAGTCTGAGTAGAGTTTTGTTGTTTGCAGCCGCCCCCCCCCCCTCACCCCCCCCCCCCCCCCCCCCCCCCCCCCTCCCCCCCCCACCCCTCCCCCCCAGTTTCCTGTCTGTTTGCTCATCCAAAGTCCCCTCCAACACCACAGGAACAAACTCAGCACTTCCTTTCCTCTGTCAGTTCCTCTGCTGAAGGTCCAGCAGCCTGGACCGGCCTGGACCGGCCCGGACCGGCCCGGTCCGGCCCGGACCTCAACCTGGAGCAGCAGCCAGGACTTTATGGGCCAGCAGCAGTCTCACAGTCAGTTCTTCAGCTCTTCAGCTCCTGGTTTTGTCCAGAACCTTCGTTTTACTGGATGCAGTCGGTGTCATGTGACCGACGAACACAGACGTAAACAGAAGAACTGGACAAAGCTCCTGTGATGTCATCAGAGTGGGTCTGAAGCCTCTCTGTCATTTCCAACAGCCAATCCAGCTGCAGAGACACAGCTGGAGCCAGCCAATGAAATATGCACGGAGGTGGGGCTAATTAAAGGAACTTGATTGGTCGATATAAAGCTCCGGGCTACGGCGGTAAAGTGACTCACCGGTGGAGCCAGCACCCAGTGGTCAGTAGAGGAACTGCAGCGTTCATTAATTCAGTTCTGACTCGACCCAGAAGAGGAAACGTTGGTTCTTCAGGGATGAAAAATTAGAAACATAAACTATTAAAAACAAAAAACAAATAAAAAACAATCAAATTAATTTCAGTTTAGCCACTAAACTTTAGTCTGGTCAGCCACATACGGTCAGTTCTTAGTCATGGAAGGGTCTGGGTCTGGGTCTGGGTCTGGGTCTGGGTCTGGTACCCCTTCCACCCACATCCACTTCCTCCAGTACAGAACCAGTCCCAAGCAGGAGGGGGCGGGGCTCAATGTGATGACTCATACAGGAGTAATTTACACCTGAAAACAACAACAGCCGTCTGTGACATCACAGATCTGGATCAGAGCAGAACCGCCCAGCTTTGAGATCTTTATCCACAACTTCACATCACGTGGTGTCACCGTACCAGAGAACTGGAGCTGTTGGACTTTGAAGGATTTTTGTTTGTTTGTTTGTTTTAGTAAAACATGTCACAGATGTTTCATTTAGCTCCCAGAAAGCTGCAGCTTTGGAAAAATAGTCTTAAAAAAATTAGTTGAAAAAAAATTATCCTCAGCAACCACAAACGGACACAAAAGTGTGTCTGTTTTGTTTTTTTCTGGTTCTTAAAGGTGTTTCACCTTCCACAGGTACGAGTCCAGGTGGTGTTGAAGCCCCTCCCCCAGGTGGTGCTGAAGCTCCTCTCCCAGGTGGTGCTGAAGCTCCTCCCCATGTGGTGCTGAAGCCCCTCCCCCAGGTGGTGCTGAAGCTCCTCCCCCCTTGACAGTTGAGCAGCTGTTTCCTCAGAGATTTTCAGACATAAAGTTGTAATATTGAGTTGAAAAGAAATTTAAAATTTTAGGAGAAAGAAATGAACAAAAATGTTTGATTTTATGTCAAATAATTGCAATTTTGGGGAAAGTTGACTTTAAAAAAAAAAAAGTAGTAATAAAGAAAAACATTGTGATTTTGTGATATATATATATTTTTTGTGATAATAAACCAAAGTTGTACTTAAACAAATTTCTCTCTATTTTGCAACAAAAAGTCATAATTTTGTAAAATTTGAGATTTTATTATATAAATTTAAGTTTTATAATAAAATGTGATGTTGCAAAATTCATAATTTGAGAGCAAAAATTCTTGATTTTATGATAAAGTTGTAATTATATGAAAATCAGTCATAATTCTGAATCAAAAGCTGCGATTTCATCAAATTAGTGACTTAAGGACATGAAGTTGCAGATATAAGAATTTTCACTTTTCACTTCACACAATTTTTCACAATAAATTTTTCACAAAGATACTCATCAAATTTATTGTGAAAAATTGTGTGAAGTGAAATGTGAAAATTCTTATATCTGCAACTTCATGTCCTTAAGTCACTAATTTTCACAATAAATTTTTCACAGAGATACTCATCAAATTTATTTATTCTTATATATTTTTTCATTTAGTCATGATTTGATGTCAAAAAGTCACAATTTTGTGAAATTCGAGAATTTATGAGAAAGATTTGCTTTTTACAGAAAAAAGTCACGATATTGCAAAGTTTACATTTTCAAAACAACGACTTCTGATTTTATGACAAAGTCATGGGTTTATGTTATTTAGTAAAAGTTGATACTTTATGACAGAGTTGAAGTATTAAGTTAAATAAAATGAACGTGACAATTTCATTAAATTCTGAACTTTGTATTAAAAGTCTTGGTTTCACCATAAAACATTGTGATCTTGCAAAATAATCAAAGAAATGTGATTTTTGTGAAAGTCGCAAAAAAATTGCAAAAAAGAGTAAAATTTACAGTTTTACAGCAAAAATTCTTTTTGAACAAAGTTGCAATTATATAAAATTCACAATTTTAGGATGTAAAGAATAAAAGAAAAAAGATTTAAAGATAATATAAAGACATATTATACCAAAAATGTGAGAGTTCATGAAAGTTGATATTTTTCAACTGATTTTGCAAAATTCATATTTTTAAAAACACTGCAATAATGAAAAATTAGCTATTTTAAAACAAAAGTTTTAAAACCAAACAAAAATAACAAAATTAGCTATGGATACAGCTGAAGGAGAAGAGGAAAGGAGGGGAGAGAAGAGAGGTGGAGACATCAGTCAGCAGATCATGTTGGTGTCTCCCTGCAGCGTAGGCCTATAGCGGCATAGACCTATAGCAGCATAGACCTATAGCAGCATAGGCCTATAGCAGCATAGACCTATAGCAGCATAGACCTATAGCAGCATAGACCTATAGCATAGCATAGACCTATAGCAGCATAGCTATAGCAGCGTAGCAGCTATAGCAGCATAGCAGCTATAGCAGCATAGACCTATAGCAGCATAGACCTATAGCAGCATAGACCTATAGCAGCATAGACCTATAGCAGCATAGACCTATAGCAGCGTAGACCTATAGCAGCATAGACCTATAGCAGCATAGACCTATAGCAGCCTATAGCAGCATAGACCTATAGCAGCATAGCATAGACCTATAGCACATAGCATATAGACAGATAGCCTATAGCAGCGTAGACCTATAGCAGCATAGACCTATAGCAGCATAGACCTATAGCAGCATAGACCTATAGCAGCATAGACCTATAGCAGCATAGACCTATAGCAGCATAGACCTATAGCAGCGTAGACCTATAGCAGCATAGACCTATAGCAGCATAGACCTATAGCAGCGTAGACCTATAGCAGCATAGACCTATAGCAGCATAGACCTATAGCAGCATAGACCTATAGCAGCATAGACCTATAGCAGCATAGACCTATAGCAGCATAGACCTATAGCAGCATAGACCTATAGCAGCGTAGACCTATAGCAGCATAGACCTATAGCAGCATAGACCTATAGCAGCATAGACCTATAGCAGCGTAGACCTATAGCAGCATAGACCTATAGCAGCATAGACCTATAGCAGCATAGGCCTATAGCAGCATAGACCTATAGCAGCATAGACCTATAGCAGCATATAGCAGCCTATAGAGCCTATAGCAGCATAGACCTATAGCAGCATAGCCTATAGCAGCATAGACCTATAGCAGCCTATAGCACCTATAGCAGCATAGACCTATAGCAGCATAGACCTATAGCAGCATAGAGCTATGCACGAGGCTGTTTCAGACCAGCCTGCTCTAGTCTGAGCTCCTACAACTGTAGCTATAACTATTAGCCCCTAACACACTATTATTTAACTGAATGTGTCCTTCTGTCTCAGCTTGAGAAAAGTAAACACTCCCCTAAAAACGTCTGTAGGAACCTGAGACTTTGTCAACAGGAACTCAAATACCAGGATGATTGTATCCACTAGGTGGCAGCAGCGGTTGAAACCGGTCTTTTGGGTCACGTGGGACATCCAGTGTGAATCAACAGTCTTCTGGATGGAAGGTGAAATGTCTTCAAGGAAAAATAAAAGTTGTTTTCTTGATGCAAAGTCATGACCTGAATGGCTGAACTATCCCAGCCACCTAAACTGTCCTTATCTTCACCAGTTAACCAGTCTCCACTGGTTTTCTGAGGAAACAAATAATGTAAGAAACACGTACCATATTTTGGTCAAAAAAAAACCACGAGCTTTGGAAATTCACATGTTTTTCTAAGTAAGTCATGTGTCTTTGTAGTTTCCTTGAAGTTTTCTTCTGCCCTAAAAGTGTCATCGTCCAGACGCTGTAATGTTGATTCAGCGTTCTCCAGTCCTGGTCCTCTGCCAGCATGTTCTAGAAGTTTCCCTGCTCTCTGCCTGGCTACATTTATACATTCATTTGAAACAGGTGTGTTGGAGCACAGCGTCCTCTAAAACATGCAGGACAGTTGTCCCTGAGGACCAGGACTGAAGACCACTGCCCTAAACGTCTCTGACAGTTATTACGTCCTTGGCTCAGCAAGAAATCTTTTCCCACATTATTCCCTGGAAGCTCCCAAACCCAATCAGAAACTGGAGCTGGTCTGAGGACGTTCAACGAGTTTTCAGACCATCTGGAAGACATTTCATCATGCTGATGAAATGTTGGCGCAGTCATTTCGCTCCAACAAGTTATCTAGAAATTATGTCCCACGTGGGGACAAAGACACTTGTCTCACCTTGGTACTGACAGTCAGCAGGACAGATTCTGGAGGACCAGGACATGCTGATGATGACGAGGTGTACCACCTTCACCAGTCCGTTTGATTTACCAATCATGGCCCCTGGTGTTCAACGCCATCTGGTGTTGAACACAAGGAAGTGCAGTTCTTTATAGACAGGTTGGCTTGGCGCTAATGCTAACTATGCTAACATTGCTAATTCATCTGAAGAGGTGTGGGAGGACTCACCTCAGCTAACAGAGACACACCTGCAGATTAGGGATGTAACGATATGGAAAATCTGATATCTTGATTATAGTGACCAAATTATCACGGTTTACGATATTATCGCGATATTCTTAATTGCTGTACAAATGTCCAAAAAACACACACATTTACATAATTTCACAAAATCTTGTGATTTTCTTGTCATACTGAAACATCAGGAGCCCAAATTGTATCAAAATGAACTTTCACATTAAAGGGTAAACAACTGGCACAGAAAGAGGTTTTATTTAAAAAGAACAAAATTAATAACAGGAACAAAGCTTATTTGTCTGGTTCAAATTTAAATAAACACTTTAACAACCATAGTAGGTCAAAATATGCAAACAATTATCAGGAACAAAAATTATTGTGAAGTTCAAATGAAATCAACTTTTGACTTTAAGCTGAACCTTAAATACGTATAAATGTGTAAATAAAGAAACAGTTGTTAGGAGCCAAATAGTTTGTTCTGAATTGTAGTTCACTCTGTGTGTCTGTGGGTGTCGCTGTGTTGTTACCTGAGGGTCAGGTATAAAGGTAGCTGCCTGTTATTGGTTAGCTGTTGGACCCAGAAGGGCAAAAGGTTTTTGACCGCTGTGGATTTAATCATATGAGCGTGGACAACATCTTCAAAGTTTGAAGAGAATAGGACAAAGTATGGAAATTATAATGTCTTATTTCTAACTTTTAGACACATAAATCTGCCTTAACCTTTAGTACTTCCTCATGGTTGCCACTAGATGGCAGCAGAGCTGTATCTCACCTGCCCAGGGTTTATTACAAAGGCTTTTAGAACAAAAAATAGTTAAAAATCAATCAATGATCTGTCAGAAAAATCTGGAAAAAAAAACTCAATAAGGATCTCCATTTGGAGCGCTACAGTTTTTCCTTATTTGAAGTTTCTAGCTGGAAAATAAAGTGCCATTAACAAAATGACAGTCGACAACATTTGTGTAAAGTTTGAAGTGAACTGGACAAAGTTTGGAAAATTTATGATCTTCAGTCATAAATTCTGGTCTTCTCCATAGACCAAATTGTATGAAATCTTTGTCTTGTTAAAAGAGGTATAATCCTAAAATATTAATGTCTGCGGAACAAACGGGTGATTTTTTAATAATCTTTTTTCATTTCCATGTGACAAAACCATCCACTTCCTATTTAATGGTGAATAACGCTGGCACCGTTGGACGTCCATATACAGTCTTACCTGGTGCACCAGGACACTTGTGAGTTTATTCTGTACGTATCTCAGGCTGATATGATAAAGCACGAAGTAGATACTAAACACAATGTGATCAAAATCAATATCTGTTAGAAGAGTTGAGTTCAGTCTTGACTGTGACTGAAGGTCAGATAACATGAGTTTGTCTTTTTTAATTCAAGTAATCAGACTAAAATTACATATTTTATTGATTTCGGGTATAGACATACAAAAACGGGCTCAGTAGCGCCACCTTCTTTCCGTTTATTGACGAGCCCCTCCATATGCTTCCACCTACAGACATGAACTTTGTGTGACTGATGTATCATCATCAGACCTACAAAAAAGTCTCTTGGACCCCTGTTCTAACTCCCACAGGAAGTCCGCTATTTTGAATGGAACATGCAGTTTTTCCAGTATTTTGGTCATTTCCAGGTCTCGTTCTTTAACGAACTCTAACTTTAACGAGTTTAGTGACATGTTAATAATCCTGACTGCCTTTTTGTAATTAGGAAGACTGAATGCGGCAGACATTATGACATTATGACATTATTCTCCCAGTTGCGCCCACTTCGAGCTGCCCGTATTCTACGGTTAACCCAAGTCTTCCTTCTGCGCCCCTTTTGCTGGAGATACGCGTGGTGGGTGGAGCGACCTAAAGATGTAGGCGTTCCCTGTTGATTTCACCTCCACGCACTGACTTCAGCGCCCTTTCACTTACGCGCCTCTGAGGCTGTCGCAAGTCCAGCGCCATCTGAAGGTTAAACATTATATTACACTCGAAGTTTAGATGCAGTTACAATTTACGCCACATGTAAGCCTAAAAAAGTAGAACTTTCTGTCGTAAAATCACAACATAACATAAAATTATAAATTCTTGTTGTAAAATTTTGATTTTGAAATTTAGATTTTTTTTTTGTGCGAATATAACTTTATGTCCTAAAAACACATCTTAATTGTAAAATCGTGAATTTTATAATATTTCATCTATTTGTTGTTAATAGAAAAACATTGCCATAAAATCTTAAATTTTGAAAAATCTGAACTTCATTTGGAAGAAAGACACTTTTTGTTGTGCAAATCTTTAACTTCAACACTTTTTGTGGTAAAATAATGCGTTTTGAAAGAAATTGGAACTTTGTTGTAAAAAGCTCATTTTTGTCCTGAAATCTCAAAATTTCAATTGAGTCACAACTTTTTGTTATAAAATCACAAAAGTGCAACATTTTGACAGGAATCCCTAACTTGAACGCAGCTGCCATAAAAAAAGATGCCAGTTTAGACCACTGAGCTACGCAGCAGCATAAAAAGTAGAACTTTCTGTCATAAAATCACAACTTTTTAACATAAAATTATAAATTTTTGTTGTAAAATTTTGATTTTGAAATTTAGATTTTTTTTGTGTGAATATAACTTGATGTCCCACAAATCACACATTTTAATTGTAAAATTATAATTTTTTAATAATAGTTCAATCTTTTTTGTTGTAAATAAAAAACACCATAAAATTTTAAATTTTGAAAAATCTGAACTTCATTTGAAAGAAAGACACTTTTTGTTGCAAATCTTTAACTTTAACACTTGTTGTTGTAAAATAATGAGTTTTGAAAAAACTCATTGAACTTGTATCTATATATAGAACTTTGTCATAAAATCTAAAAGTTCATGTAGTCATTTTGTTTTGAGTTTGTGAAATTTATCTAATTGCAGATTTATCACAAATTTCCATTGTGAAATCATGAATTTAACAATATTGCAGCGTTGCAGCTCAACAGATCAGTCCAGCATCTCCATCTCCTCAGATTTCTGCTACATTTAAAACTAAACGACGCAGAAAGATCTTTAATTAAAACAGGGAAGATAAAAATCAATGTGGAAGAAAAAGACAGGAGGGTTTAAAGGCAGGAGGAGGATCTGGACCAGGAACTGGACCGGCTCTGAAGGGACAGACTGCCCCCATGTGGACGTTTTAGGAAGTCTATCTTCAACTAGAAGAACAAACTGGATAAAAAGGTACAGGTTAAACCAATGAGAGCAGAAGGGGAAAGGAAACAGAACTAGATGGACGAGGGTTACCAAAACAGAGCAGNTCAGTTCTTAGTCATGGAAGGGTCTGGGTCTGGGTCTGGGTCTGGGTCTGGGTCTGGTACCCCTTCCACCCCCACATCCACTTCCTCCAGTACAGAACCAGTCCCAAGCAGGAGGGGGCGGGGCTCAATGTGATGACTCATACAGGAGTAATTTACACCTGAAAACAACAACAGCCGTCTGTGACATCACAGATCTGGATCAGAGCAGAACCGCCCAGCTTTGAGATCTTTATCCACAACTTCACATCACGTGGTGTCACCGTACCAGAGAACTGGAGCTGTTGGACTTTGAAGGATTTTTTGTTTGTTTTGTTTTAGTAAAACATGTCACAGATGTTTCATTTAGCTCCCAGAAAGCTGCAGCTTTGGAAAAATAGTCTTAAAAAAATTAGTTGAAAAAAAATTATCCTCAGCAACCACAAACGGACACAAAAGTGTGTCTGTTTTGTTTTTTTCTGGTTCTTAAAGGTGTTTCACCTTCCACAGGTACGAGTCCAGGTGGTGTTGAAGCCCCTCCCCCATGGTGGTGCTGAAGCTCCTCTCCCAGGTGGTGCTGAAGCTCCTCCCCAGGTGGTGCTTCTGAAGCCCCTCCCCCAGGTGGTGCTGAAGCCCTCCCCCCTTGACAGTTGAGCAGCTGTTTCCTCAGAGATTTTCAGACATAAAGTTGTAATATTGAGTTGAAAAGAAATTTAAAATTTTAGGAGAAAGAAATGAACAAAAATGTTTGATTTTATGTCAAATAATTGCAATTTTGGGGAAAGTTGACTTTAAAAAAAAAAAAGTAGTAATAAAGAAAAACATTGTGATTTTGTGATATATATATATTTTTTGTGATAATAAACCAAAGTTGTACTTAAACAAATTTCTCTATTTTGCAACAAAAAGTCATAATTTTGTAAAATTTGAGATTTTATTATATAAATTTAAGTTTTATAATAAAATGTGAATGTTGCAAAATTCATAATTTGAGAGCAAAAATTCTTGATTTTATGATAAAGTTGTAATTATATGAAAATCAGTCATAATTCTGAATCAAAAGCTGCGATTTCATCAAATTAGTGACTTAAGGACATGAAGTTGCAGATATAAGAATTTTCACTTTTCACTTCACACAATTTTTCACAATAAATTTTTCACAAAGATACTCATCAAATTTATTGTGAAAAATTGTGTGAAGTGAAATGTGAAAATTCTTATATCTGCAACTTCATGTCCTTAAGTCACTAATTTTCACAATAAATTTTTCACAGAGATACTCATCAAATTTATTTATTCTTATTATTTTTTTCATTTAGTCATGATTTGATGTCAAAAAGTCACAATTTTGTGAAATTCGAGAATTTATGAGAAAGATTTGCTTTTTACAGAAAAAAGTCACGATATTGCAAAGTTTACATTTTCAAAACAACGACTTCTGATTTTATGACAAAGTCATGGGTTTATGTTATTTAGTAAAGTTGATACTTTATGACAGAGTTGAAGTATTAAGTTAAATAAAATGATGAAATTTCATTAAATTCTGAACTTTGTATTAAAAGTCTTGGTTTCACCATAAAACATTGTGATCTTGCAAAATAATCAAAGAAATGTGATTTTTGTGAAAGTCGCAAAAAAATTTGCAAAAAAGAGTAAAATTTACAGTTTTACAGCAAAAATTCTTTTTGAACAAAGTTGCAATTATATAAAATTCAAAATTCACAATTTTTAGGATGTAAAGAATAAAAGAAAAAAGATTTAAAGATAATATAAAGACATATTATACCAAAAATGTGAGAGTTCATGAAAGTTGATATTTTTCAACTGATTTTGCAAAATTCATATTTTTAAAAACACTGCAATAATGAAAAATTAGCTATTTTAAAACAAAAGTTTTAAAACCAAACAAAAATAACAAAATTAGCTATGGATACAGCTGAAGGAGAAGAGGAAAGGAGGGGAGAGAAGAGAGGTGGAGACATCAGTCAGCAGATCATGTTGGTGTCTCCCTGCAGCGTAGGCCTATAGCGGCATATACCTATAGCAGCATAGACTATAGCAGCATAGACCTATAGCAGCATAGACCTATAGCAGCATAGACCTATAGCAGCATAGACCTATAGCAGCATAGACCTATAGCAGCATAGGCCTATAGCAGCATAGACCTATAGCAGCATAGACCTATAGCAGTGTAGACCTATAGCAGCATAGACCTATAGCAGCATAGCCTATAGCAGCATAGCAGCATAGACCTATAGCAGCATAGACCTATAGCAGCGTAGACTATAGCAGCATATAGCACCTATAGCATAGCAGCATAGACCTATAGCAGCATAGACCTATAGCAGCATAGACCTATAGCAGCATAGACCTATAGCAGCATAGCACCCTATAAGCAGACCTATATAGACCTATAGCAGCATAGACCTATAGCAGCATAGACCTATAGCAGCATAGACCTATAGCAGCATATAGCAGCTATAGCAGCATAGACCTATAGCAGCATAGACCTATAGCAGCATAGACCTATAGCAGCATAGAGCCTATAGCAGCATAGACCTATAGCAGCATAGACCTAGCTATAGCAGCATAGACCTATAGCAGCATAGACCTATAGCAGCTATAGCAGCATAGACCTATAGCAGCGTAGACCTATAGCAGCATAGACCTATAGCATAGACAGCAGCATAGAGCCTATAGCAGCATAGACCTATAGCAGCATAGACCTATAGCAGCATAGCAGCATATAGCAGCATAGACCTATAGCAGCAGCATAGACCTATAGCAGCCTATAGCACCTATAGCAGCATAGACCTATAGCACATAGACCTATAGCAGCATAGACCTATAGCAGCATAGAGCCTATAGCAGCATATAGACCTATAGCAGCATAGCAGCATAGACCTATAGCAGCATAGACCTATAGCAGCGTAGACTAGCCTATAGCAGCATAGACCTATAGCAGCATAGACCTATAGCAGCATAGACCTATAGCAGCGTAGACCTATAGCAGCATAGACCTATAGCAGCATAGCTATGACGAGGCTGTTTCAGACCAGCCTGCTCTAGTCTGAGCTCCTACAACTGTAGCTATAACTATTAGCCCCTAACACACTATTATTTAACTGAATGTGTCCTTCTGTCTCAGCTTGAGAAAAGTAAACACTCCCCTAAAAACGTCTGTAGGAACCTGAGACTTTGTCAACAGGAACTCAAATACCAGGATGATTGTATCCACTAGGTGGCAGCAGCGGTTGAAACCGGTCTTTTGGGTCACGTGGGACATCCAGTGTGAATCAACAGTCTTCTGGATGGAAGGTGAAATGTCTTCAAGGAAAAATAAAAGTTGTTTTCTTGATGCAAAGTCATGACCTGAATGGCTGAACTATCCCAGCCACCTAAACTGTCCTTATCTTCACCAGTTAACCAGTCTCCACTGGTTTTCTGAGGAAACAAATAATGTAAGAAACACGTACCATATTTTGGTCAAAAAAAAACCACGAGCTTTGGAAATTCACATGTTTTTCTAAGTAAGTCATGTGTCTTTGTAGTTTCCTTGAAGTTTTCTTCTGCCCTAAAAGTGTCATCGTCCAGACGCTGTAATGTTGATTCAGCGTTCTCCAGTCCTGGTCCTCTGCCAGCATGTTCTAGAAGTTTCCCTGCTCTCTGCCTGGCTACATTTATACATTCATTTGAAACAGGTGTGTTGGAGCACAGCGTCCTCTAAAACATGCAGGACAGTTGTCCCTGAGGACCAGGACTGAAGACCACTGCCCTAAACGTCTCTGACAGTTATTACGTCCTTGGCTCAGCAAGAAATCTTTTCCCACATTATTCCCTGGAAGCTCCCAAACCCAATCAGAAACTGGAGCTGGTCTGAGGACGTTCAACGAGTTTTCAGACCATCTGGAAGACATTTCATCATGCTGAATGAAATGTTGGCGCAGTCATTTCGCTCCAACAAGTTATCTAGAAATTATGTCCCACGTGGGTTCGGACAAAGACACTTGTCTCACCTTGGTACTGACAGTCAGCAGGACAGATTCTGGAGGACCAGGACATGCTGATGATGACGAGGTGTACCACCTTCACCAGTCCGTTTGATTTACCAATCATGGCCCCTGGTGTTCAACGCCATCTGGTGTTGAACACAAGGAAGTGCAGTTCTTTATAGACAGGTTGGCTTGGCGCTAATGCTAACTATGCTAACATTGCTAATTCATCTGAAGAGGTGTGGGAGGACTCACCTCAGCTAACAGAGACACACCTGCAGATTAGGGATGTAACGATATGGAAAATCTGATATCTTGATTATAGTGACCAAATTATCACGGTTTACGATATTATCGCGATATTCTTAATTGCTGTACAAATGTCCAAAAAACACACACATTTACATAATTTCACAAAATCTTGTGATTTTCTTGTCATACTGAAACATCAGGAGCCCAAATTGTATCAAAATGAACTTTCACATTAAAGGGTAAACAACTGGCACAGAAAGAGGTTTTATTTAAAAAGAACAAAATTAAATAACAGGAACAAAGCTTAATTTGTCTGGTTCAAATTTAAATAAACACTTTAACAACCATAGTAGGTCAAAATATGCAAACAATTATCAGGAACAAAAATTATTGTGAAGTTCAAATGAAATCAACTTTTGACTTTAAGCTGAACCTTAAATACGTATAAATGTGTAAATAAAGAAACAGTTGTTAGGAGCCAAATATGTTGTTCTGAATTGTAGTTCACTCTGTGTGTCTGTGGGTGTCGCTGTGTTGTTACCTGAGGGTCAGGTATAAAGGTAGCTGCCTGTTATTGGTTAGCTGTTGGACCCAGAAGGGCAAAAGGTTTTTGACCGCTGTGGATTTAATCATATGAGCGTGGACAACATCTTCAAAGTTTGAAGAGAATAGGACAAAGTATGGAAATTATAATGTCTTATTTCTAACTTTTAGACACATAAATCTGCCTTAACCTTTAGTACTTCCTCATGGTTGCCACTAGATGGCAGCAGAGCTGTATCTCACCTGCCCAGGGTTTATTACAAAGGCTTTTAGAACAAAAAATAGTTAAAAATCAATGATCTGTCAGAAAAATCTGGGAAAAAAACTCAATAAGGATCTCCATTTGGAGCGCTACAGTTTTTCCTTATTTGAAGTTTCTAGCTGGAAAATAAAGTGCCATTAACAAAATGACAGTCGACAACATTTGTGTAAAGTTTGAAGTGAACTGGACAAAGTTTGGAAAATTTATGATCTTCAGTCATAAATTCTGGTCTTCTCCATAGACCAAATTGTATGAAATCTTTGTCTTGTTAAAAGAGGTATAATCCTAAAATATTAATGTCTGCGAACAAACGGGTGATTTTTTAATAATCTTTTTTCATTTCCATGTGACAAAACCATCCACTTCCTATTTAATGGTGAATAACGCTGGCACCGTTGGACGTCCATATACAGTCTTACCTGGTGCACCAGGACACTTGTGAGTTTATTCTGTACGTATCTCAGGCTGATATGATAAAGCACGAAGTAGATACTAAACACAATGTGATCAAAATCAATATCTGTTAGAAGAGTTGAGTTCAGTCTTGACTGTGACTGAAGGTCAGATAACATGAGTTTGTCTTTTTTAATTCAAGTAATCAGACTAAAATTACATATTTTATTGATTTCGGGTATAGACATACAAAAACGGGCTCAGTAGCGCCACCTTCTTTCCGTTTATTGACGAGCCCCTCCATATGCTTCCACCTACAGACATGAACTTTGTGTGACTGATGTATCATCATCAGACCTACAAAAAAGTCTCTTGGACCCCTGTTCTAACTCCCACAGGAAGTCCGCTATTTTGAATGGAACATGCAGTTTTTCCAGTATTTTGGTCATTTCCAGGTCTCGTTCTTTAACGAACTCTAACTTTAACGAGTTTAGTGACATGTTAATAATCCTGACTGCCTTTTTGTAATTAGGAAGACTGAATGCGGCAGACATTATGACATTATGACATTATTCTCCCAGTTGCGGCCCCACTTCGAGCTGCCCGTATTCTACGGTTAACCCAAGTCTTCCTTCTGCGCCCCTTTTGCTGGAGATACGCGTGGTGGGTGGAGCGACCTAAAGATGTAGGCGTTCCCTGTTGATTTCACCTCCACGCACTGACTTCAGCGCCCTTTCACTTACGCGCCTCTGAGGCTGTCGCAAGTCCAGCGCCATCTGAAGGTTAAACATTATATTACACTCGAAGTTTAGATGCAGTTACAATTTACGCCACATGTAAGCCTAAAAAAGTAGAACTTTCTGTCGTAAAATCACAACATAACATAAAATTATAAATTCTTGTTGTAAAATTTTGATTTTGAAATTTAGATTTTTTTTTGTGCGAATATAACTTTATGTCCTAAAAAAACATCTTAATTGTAAAATCGTGAATTTTATAATATTTCATCTATTTGTTGTTAATAGAAAAACATTGCCATAAAATCTTAAATTTTGAAAAATCTGAACTTCATTTGGAAGAAAGACACTTTTTGTTGCAAATCTTTAACTTCAACACTTTTTGTGGTAAAATAATGCGTTTTGAAAGAATTGGAACTTTGTTGTAAAAAGCTCATTTTTGTCCTGAAATCTCAAAATTTCATTGAGTCACAACTTTTTGTTATAAAATCACAAAAGTGCAACATTTTGACAGGAATCCCTAACTTGAACGCAGCTGCCATAAAAAAAGATGCCAGTTTAGACCACTGAGCTACGCAGCAGCATAAAAAGTAGAACTTTCTGTCATAAAATCACAACTTTTTAACATAAAATTATAAATTTTTGTTGTAAAATTTTGATTTTGAAATTTAGATTTTTTTTGTGTGAATATAACTTGATGTCCCACAAATCACACATTTTAATTGTAAAATTATAAATTTTTAATAATAGTTCATCTTTTTGTTGTAAATAAAAAAACATAAAATTTTAAATTTTGAAAAATCTGAACTTCATTTGAAAGAAAGACACTTTTTGTTGCAAATCTTTAACTTTAACACTTGTTGTTGTAAAATAATGAGTTTTGAAAAAACTCATTATTTATCTATATATAGAACTTTGTCATAAAATCTAAAAGTTCATGTAGTCATTTTGTTTTGAGTTTGTGAAATTTATCTAATTGCAGATTTATCACAAATTTCCATTGTGAAATCATGAATTTAACAATATTGCAGCGTTGCAGCTCAACAGATCAGTCCAGCATCTCCATCTCCTCAGATTTCTGCTACATTTAAAACTAAACGACGCAGAAAGATCTTTAATTAAAACAGGGAAGATAAAAATCAATGTGGAAGAAAAAGACAGGAGGGTTTAAAGGCAGGAGGAGGATCTGGACCAGGAACTGGACCGGCTCTGAAGGGACAGACTGCCCCCATGTGGACGTTTTAGGAAGTCTATTATCTTCAACTAGAAGAACAAACTGGATAAAAAGGTACAGGTTAAACCAATGAGAGCAGAAGGGGAAAGGAAACAGAACTAGATGGACGAGGGTTACCAAAATAAGAGCAGAACTCAAGCAGATACCAAATAGACACAAAACAGACAGCTGCAGCAGGACTGTGGTCTCTCACATGTGGACTTCCTCCAGAACCACTGGGAGGCCAGTTGGACCAGTTTTCAGACGGCTCAGGCGCGCTGGTGCCATGGGAAAAGAGCCTCTTTGATCTTTGAGCCCCTGAAAAAGGTGCTTTTATTGTGAAAGACCCCAACAGGAAGTGTCTGTGTTGACGGTGCTGAACAAGGTTTCTAAAAGTGTTATAGAGCAGCATTCAGGTTCACCTGAAGGAGCAGGTGAGGAGACAGAGGACAGGGACGGAGCTCAGGTAAGAACTAGGAACCAGGGTTCACCTGCAGGACTGAATTTATCTGTTATCTTCAAACATTTTCACAAAAGCTGATCTCTTTTTATTTATTTGTTACAAAAATGTTATAAACAGTTTAGAAAAATGATATAATAAAATAGTAACAGAAATATGAAGAATTTAACAGCTGCTCTGGGAGACAAACGTTTATCTGACTGTGTAAAGATCTGAAAATAATTAAAAATAGCTTTTTAGTCTTTAGAAAACTCACTAGAGGATCTGGACTGTTTGGTTTCTGTCAAAAAGGCTGTAAATGATGATTTCTGAGCTGGAAATAAACTCAGAAGTTAATAATTTGTATCTTATGATTTTTCTCATAAAAGCCAAACACAACATTTTTCCAGAATAAATTAAAGTTTTGAGAAATTAATTTAAGTAAAAGGTCCAAAAAAAAATGTCTCCAGAGAAGAACAGAAGAGGAAAATGTCACCTGAACCACTAAAATCTCAGAAGCTGAGTCCACCTCCATCACCGCAGTTCCTGTTCAGTTTGTTTGTTGTCCAGATGCAGAGCTGCCTGGGTCAGCCCCCCCCCCCCCCCCCCCCCCCACCCCCCCGCTTCAGTTAGATCTCTGAAGACCCTCTGGTTTCATTTCCTTTGAGTCTTCTGCAGGATTGGTGATCAATATGTCCAGGAACTGCACGTCGTTTTGGACAGGAATGATATAAACATTAGTTCTGGAGCATTCTTTAGTCCTCATAAACTCACATTTATTTAAGTTTATTTTAACATTCACAGCAACTGGGATTAGATTCTCCTCAAGAAGACTACAACGTAGTTGAAACCATATCAAAAACAGAGATGCCTTTAACACTGCTGGGTTTGATTGGATCTGATAGAAGCTGGGCCATGAACAGAAAATGATTCAGGGTACCAGGACCACCCTGTCTGAGGCATCTGACAGGGTGGTCCTGGTACCCTGAATCATTTTCAGGGTACCAGGACCACCGTGGTACCCTGAAAATGATTCAGGGTACCAGGACCACCCTGTCTGACGCCTCAGAGCAAACCGAACCTTGGAGAAGAGCCAGAACTTATCTTATCAAAAATGTTTCCAGAGAAGAACAGAAGAGAAACAGAAAGATCAGCTCCAGAACAAATGTGTAACAGTTTCAGACAACAACATGTACAATTCACATCTTTATCTAACCTTCAAATTTCACAAAACCCAAGTCTTTACTACATAGTTTTTACTCCAAACCTCTGCGTATCAGTCCAGGGTCAATGACCAGTCACATGATCCTGGTGGACAACAGCACCTGAGAGACTCGGGTCCAGAGAGACCCGTCATCTCCCCTCAGGATCCTGGACCCTGATGGTGCACATTTCTGTCTGTTCATCTGAGCGCTGAGTGATTTATTATCTTACCGTCGTGGTTTGAAAACAGAAGACTCAGACACCTAAAGTCAGACAAAGACTTCAAACATGTGAAGGAGCAGGTATGAACACCGCGATGGAGTCATGAGATCAGGATCTAGTAAGACCACACTGATGCATAACGTTGGACGTGTCACATGACCAAGTGCCCACAACTGAACTATGAAAACAAATTACACTGAAACCCTTCGTGGGGGAAACATTTGTAGGAAGGTCCCATTAAACAACAGTGTCAGGTGTTCGCCACGTGTAACGTAAACGGCATCAAAGAGCTTCCTGCTACGTGACCTTGTAATGACCTACGAGAATATAAACGTGGGAAGATATAATATAATATTGTTTTCTTGAACACATAAGTTAGGTTTAAGTTTGAGCTATAAAGAGGAAGGAAGCTCAGCAATGCTGGCTGCAGCGCTGCAGAAAACAACCTGCACTGCCCTCCAGTGGTTAGTGGTGTTACAGAGTAAAACAAACAATGACACACTAGTACAAGCGTCAAAGACAGCATAGGGCCTGTGTGTATGTGCAACACTAAAGCATTAATCAGGATAAACACCTCATCTCCACATGGCGTCCATCAATGGTTCCCTCAGTCCAAAACCAGGTGTACCACCTTGTTTCCACATGCTCTTCATTAGTCCATTTAATTTGCTAATCATGGCCGCTGGTGTTCAACACCATCTGGTGTTGACCACAAGGAAGTGCAGTTCTTTATAGACGGGTTGCCTTGATGCTAATGCTAACTATGCTAACATTGTTGTTAACATTGTCGTTAACTTGTAGCCTGTCTAGTCACACCAGATAGTTAAACTACTGAAAAGTCTGTTTTTAAAATCGTGCTTGTTATTTGTACTGCATTAGCTAGCGCCAGATGCTAGCACAACGGTGAGATTTATTATTTTACAACAGCCCTGTTGTTTGATCTGAACGACGTCACTTAACGACGTAAGTATTTATTTTTCAGTCTGGTTCAGGAAAAATCCTGATACTTTTCCACGTTTGTGGAAACGATGGAAAGGTGCATATTAATTAATCAGTGCTTTATCTGCTTTATCATTGATCTCCTCTAGTGTGAACAATAGAAGATGGAGGGCAGAATGATTGATCTCCCCAGCGGTCCGCTTGATGTCTACAGAAAAAAAGCCTCCTTCAACTGGAAGGACATGCTCCGCTTCATAGATGGAGAAGAAAATGTATTTTTCAAGGTAACATCAGATTCTTTATTGATTTGAATGTTTAAAATGGTCACTCTCAAAGGTTTGATTTATTTTTCAGATAGCTGCAAATTACTATGCAAAAAGAATAAAACCCTTTACATCTGGAAAATGTAATAAAGTGATTGATCTTCTGACTGAGGCCCAGAAAATGACCTCCTAAATACATCAGGGCCTTCGGAAAAGCAATATCTTCCTTTGAACACACATCCTCCATAGGTTAATGTAATGTTGACGGACAAGTCAGAGGCCACAAGTAGTGTTTTATTTTGAAAATCCACCAGATTCTTTATGATATTTTCGTGTCGAACCTTCTGCCAAATTAATCTGTTGTGTGTAAATTACACGGTTTGTCTGCAGTACAGCTCTTCTAAACCTCTCCACAGCACCTCTAGGACACTTCTAAACCTCTCCTCAGCACCTCTAGGACACTTCTAAACCTCTCCACAGTACATCTGGGACACTTCTAAACCTCTCCACAGCACCTCTGGGACACTTCTAAACCTCTCAAACACACCTCTGGGACACTTCTAACCTCTCCACATCTGGACACTTCTAAACCTCTCCACGTACATCTGGACACTCTAAACAGCACTCTGGGACTTCTAACCTCTCCACAGCACCTCTGGGGACACTTCTAAACCTCTCCACAGCACCTCTGGGACACTTCTAAACCTCTCAACATCACCTCTGGGACACTTCTAAACCTCTCCACAGTACATCTGAGACACTTCTAAACCTCTCCACAGCACCTCTGGACACTTCTAAACCTCTCCACAGCACCTCTGGGACACTTCTAAACCTCTCCACAGCACCTCTGGGACACTTCTAAACCTCTCCACAGTACATCTGAGACACTTCTTAACCTCTCCACAGTACATCTGAGACACTTCTAAACCTCTCCACAGTACATCTGAGACACTTCTAAAGCTCTCCACAGTACATCTGAGACACTTCTAAACCTCTCCACAACACCTCTGGGACACTTCTAAACCTCTCAACATCACCTCTGGGACACTTCTAAACCTCTCCACAGTACATCTGAGACACTTCTAAACCTCTCCACAGTACATCTGAGACACTTCTAAACCTCTCCACAGCACCTCTGGGACACTTCTAAACCTCTCCACAGCACCTCTTGGATACTTCTAAACCTCTCCACAGCACCTCTAGGACACTTCTAAACCTCTCCACAGTACATCTGGGACACTTCTAAACCTCTCCACAGCACCTCTGGGACACTTCTAAACCTCTCCACAGTACATCTGAGACACTTCTAAACCTCTCCACAACACCTCTGGGACACTTCTAAACCTCTCCACAGCACCTCTGGGACACTTCTAAACCTCTCCACAGCACCTCTAGAACACTTCCAAACCTCTCCACATCACCTCTGGGACACTTCTAAACCTTTCCACAGCACCTCTGGGACACTTCTAAACCTCTCCACAACACCTCTGGGACACTTCTAAACCTCTCCACATCACCTCTGGGACACTTCTAAACCTCTCCACAACACCTCTGGGACACTTATAAACCTCTCCACAGCACCTCTGGGACACTTCTAAACCCCTCCACAGCACCTCTGGGACACTTCTAAACCTCTCCACAACACCTCTGGGACACTTCTAAACCTCTCCACAGCACCTCCAGAACACTTCTAAACCTCTCCACAGCACCTCTGGGACACTTCTAAACCTCTCCACAGCACCTCTTGACACTTCTAAACCTCTCCACAACACCTCTGAGACACTTCTAAACCTCTCCACAGCACCTCTGAGACACTTCTAAACCTCTCCACATCACCTCTGGGACAATTCTAATACTCTCCACATCACCTCTGGGACACTTCTAAACCTCTCCACAGCACCTCTGAGACACTTCTAAACCTCTCCACAGCACCTCTGAGACACTTCTAAACCTCTCCACAGCACCTCTGGGACACTTCTAAACCTCTCCACAACACCTCTGGGACACTTCTAAACCTCTCCACAGCACCTCCAGAACACTTCTAAACCTCTCCACAGCACCTCTGGGACACTTCTAAACCTCTCCACAGCACCTCTTGACACTTTAACCTCTCCACAACACCTCTGAGACACTCTAAACCTCTCCACAGCACCTCTGGAACACTTCTAAACCTCCACATCACCTCTGGGACAATTCTAATACTCTCCACATCACCTCTGGGACCTTCTAAAACCTCTCCACAGCACCTCTGAGACACTTCTAAACCTCTCCACAGCACCTCTGAGACACTTCTAAACCTCTCCACAGCACCTCTGGGACACTTCTAAATCTTTCTACAGCACCTCTGAGACACTTCTAAACCTCTCCACATCACCTCTGGGACATTTCTAAACCTCTCCACATCACCTCTGGGACATTTCTAAACCTCTCCACATCACCTCTGGGACACTTCTAAACCTCTCCACAGCACCTCTGGGACACTTCTAAACCCTTCCACAGCACCTCTGGGACACTTCTAAACCCCTCCACAGCACCTCTGGGACACTTCTAAACCTCTCCACAGTACATCTGGGACACTTCTAACCCTTCCACAGCACCTCTGGGACCTTTAAAAACTTCTAAACCTCTCCACAGTCTGGGACTCTAAACCTCTCCACAGCACTTCTAAACCTCTCCACAGCACCTCTAGAACACTTCTAAACCTCTCCACAGCACCTCTGGGACACTTCTAAACCTCTCCACAGCACCTCTGGGACACTTCTAAACCTCTCCTCAGCACCTCTGGGACACTTCTAAACCTCTCCACAACACCTCTGGAACACTTCTAAACCTCTTCACAGCACCTCTGGTGCAACTATTGTCACTAGCGTTGCCTCCGTCAAAAGTTGGGGGATTTTCAATTTCTCCCGCTTCAATTCATGCATCAGCCAATCGAGTTGCGTCTACACAGCTTGAGCTAGCCAATAAAATCACACACAGAGGCGGTACTAATTCAATGTAGCAAGCAGGAAGAAATTCGATTGCTTGTTTTTGGTATGACGACTGCCGCAACGCAGCTGTGTGAATCCAGCGTAAAAACGTTTTCTCCAGTATTGAGGGGATTTCTGTGAAGATGACCAAATACATCACAACACCAACCGCCACACATTCATTTACACATTCATTTTCATGAATACATGAATATATATGCACTTATTACGACATTTGTTTTGTTTTTACAACATTGACATTGCTTTGATGTTGCGACGTACAACCCTGTAATGTTTTTAAAAATCAATCAATACCAGACCAGCTCTACTTCTGGGTGCTGTGTGTTTTTATTTTTTATTTTTTGCTGTGCATTCATCGTACTGTTGCCTATGATGATTTTACAGATGTCTGTACATCCGTAAACAAAACCGCAAAAGGTTTGGGATTATCAGTTCAATTTAAAAAATACAGGAACTGATAAAACATTGCAACCTTCAAAAATTGCGTTTTCAATCAAGAGACTATAAATCTTATGACGCTACTTTTTATTTGTGCTGTTTTCAGTGAGACTTGTGCTTCCCCTAATGCGAAAGTGTACTTTTCAGTGAAAGAACGGAACAAAAGTCTTTCTCTTTTACTTTGAAGTAATAAAACGTCTTCAGTGTCCTGTGTCTTGATCGTCCCTCTCTGTCTTGTTGTTCATTTCCTGGTGCAGCAACGTGTTTTCAAGACTCTGGAGAACGACCCCGTGTTCGCCCGTCAGCCTGGAGAGGACCTCCATTTTGAGAAAAAGAGGGAACTGGCTTTCCTCAGGTATCAAAGATCCAACTAGTGACAGATGGTGGTCGAGTGTCTTGTTATATTTTGTATCTTAATCCACAAATGGTGCATAAAGACAGACTGTAACTCTAAATCTGCAGGGTAAAGCAGCTATTTCGCTACAACTTTCTGACGAAGGAAGAAGTAATGGCCGACCCCTGGAAGACTGTGATACTCCTGGACTGTTTGGGGATGTACGACTGCTCCATGGCCGCCAAGTTGTATCTCAACAAAACGGTAAGTCTGTGTAAATCCTGGAGTTGTGTCAAAGTGATTTTAAGCTTCATTCACACCTGGCATGTTTGGTTCCATTAAAGCAGACTCTGGTGTCGTTCACATGAACACGTGTGACCTGAAACCTCAGACCACCCAAACCTCAGTGGACACCAAGCAAGCGGTCCAAATCACCTGTCCAATCAGGCTGTGACCTTTTCCATAATTCTTGTGTCTTTTCCAGTGTTGAAGGGTCTGGAACACTAAACAATCAAGGACTTCACTTTTCACAAAGGAACAAAAGTGACGACAGCTAGCTATTGGCCATGTCTGTTGACAGTCAGAAGACCATCGTTCTAATAAATATTAAAAATAAAATTATTGCTTCATATAATTTTACCTGATGTGGTACAAAAACAAAGAATCGCCAGTACAGTTGTCATCGATGCCAAATCTATCTTTGAGACCAAAACTGTTTTTCGAACGAGACTGTAAATATTTGTCTTTCTGCTGTAAACATTGGACATTTTAACATGGAGGTCAACGGAGATCGGCTCACTTTTGGAGCCAGACCCTAGTGGACAGCAGAGGAACTGCAACATTACTTCTCAGTTAGACTCAACCTGGAAATGGTAGCGCTGCTTCTTGGTGTTGTTAGGATTTAGAAATTCTTAGTTAGATGCAGAGCTAAACTTATTGCCTGGGGGTGGCTGTAAGAGGGGATTGCTGAGTTGTTGCTTGACCTCCTGACCTGCTGTCTTCAAAGGACTATGCATGGCATAGATCAACGTATCTAGTTAAAACCCCCTTTCTTGGAACAAACACACCTCCTTTGTTTGGACTGGACATCTGGACATAATTACTGCAACATCCGCTATACCCCCCCCCCCCCCACCAGTTTCAAACTGCTTGAACAATCAGTTATTGATTATCTCAGACTGTGACCGGACCATCTGGAGTTTTGGAAACAAAGGACCATACAACCCGGGAGAGCAGGACCCACCTTCTTGGGATCCTTAAAAGGAGGGACAGAATTTGAGTTCTGGGTGCATTTCCTGACATTCTAGGTGGTGTCAAGAGGTGTACCATCGGCCGATTAAAATATTCTGCATGGCATGATAATTCTTTGTATACATTATTGTATTAAATGATTGATGAGATCTTGATTGATCTTTGCTTCTAGATTTGTCATTTAGGCACCAGATAAAAGAACACGGAGAGACAGATTTTACAGTGTGAAAGCATCCATATGAGTGATTTATGCGTCCAGCCAACCATCTGTGTCCGTCTTAGCTGGAACCCTACGCTGAAACCTCCCGCCGTAGCCTGAAGTGTTATCACACGTTGGGTTCATGCTCCCCCTTTAGTAAATCATGGAACATCTTGTTTCAGATGTTTGGAGGAGCCATTGCCAGTTCAGGATCAAGTCGACACAACCAGTATGTTGAGAGCACCGACAACATGACGGTAAGATTAAGACACAGCTTCACGCTGTCATCTTAGTGTACTTCAGTGTTACGTTTAAGGTTGTGTTAGAGGACGGAGCAGACAGTAGAGGACGATGTCCTTAAACTTTTCCGTCGATCTAAACAGAGTTTCTGCTGGTTATTTCCAAATGGATTGTGAACATGTTTCTGTTTGTAGACTTTCGGATGCCTCGCAATGACTGAACTGAGCCACGGCAGCAACACCAGAGCCATGAGGACCACAGCCACCTATGACCCCTCCACCCAGGTCAGCACACACCCGCCCAACACCTACACCATCCATGTTGGTAGCACCATCTGATAACAGAATTATCATTGGTTGGCACCAGGGCTGACTGGAATAGCATGGAATAGCAATACCAATTACAACCGCTATTTTACTGGTTCAGAGGTGACGAAACTACTGTCTGGACACAAATTCAAAGCTATATCTTAAATATAGAAGACGTATCACATATCCCATACTGTCTTAATATAAAAAACTGTATATATATATATATATATATATATATATATATATATATATATATATATATATATATATATATATACAACCCGATCATTTTTCACTCATATAAATCTAGAACAAAACTAACTGTTATTTAGGACATGTCCCCTCCTCATCTCCACTCACCCCTATAATGTCCAACCCTTCCTTAGGATTCGTGCAGAAGGGACCTGGGTTTTAAGGTGTTTGCCCAATAGGATATAATCAAGATTGACAACTTATATAGTAACACACTAAAATAATTTCAGCAGTTGAAAGACTCCCACCAAATACTAGCCACACATTTTTATAGATATCTCCAATTACGTCTTTTTAATCGATCACAGCTGGGAGGGACTTTGGAAAAGCCACAACTTTCTCATTATCTTATTATTATTAAGCAGCTCTGGGCTGAGAATCAGCACCTCCAAATCCGAGACCATGGTCCTCAGCCGGAAAAGGGTGGAGTGCCTTCTCCGGGTTGGGGATGAGGTCCTTCCCCAAGTGGAGGAGTTTAAGTATCTCAGGATCTTGTTCACGAGTGAGGGAAGGATGGAGCGGGAGATCGACAGACGGATCGGTGCAGCATCTGCAGTGATGCGGGTGCTGCGCCGGTCTGTTGTGGTGAAGAAGGAGCTGAGTCGGAAAGCGAAGCTCTCGATTTACTGGTCGATCTACGTTCCCACCCTCACCTATGGTCATGAGCTTTGGGTAGTGACCGAAAGAACAAGATCGCGGATACAAGCGGCTGAAATGAGCTTCCTTCGCAGGGTGGCCGGGCTCTCCCTTAGAGATAGGGTGAGAAGCTCGGTCATCCGGGAGGGGCTCAGAGTATAACCGCTGCTCCTCCGCATCGAGAGGAGCCAGATGAGGTGGCTCGGGCATCTGGTTAGGATGCCTCCTGGACGCCTCCCTGGTGAGGTGTTCCGGGCACGGCCCACTGGGAGGAGTCTCTCGGCTGGCCTGGGAACGCCTTGGCATCCCCCCAGAGGAGCTGGAGGAAGTGGCCGGGGAGAGGGGGGTCTGGGCTTCCTTACTCCGGCTGATGCCCCCGCGACCCGACCTCGGATAAGCGGAAGAAGACGACGACGACGACGAGCTCTGGGCTGCTTGTGGTTCCCTGCAGGTGGAGGAAGCCAACCAGCGTAGCTCCCGAGTCACAAACTGGTAACTGGAAGTCCAAGGGACCTCTGCTACTTCTCATTTCAGCTCTCGTTTCGAATGTTGTTAGTGGTCCAGTCAGTCAACTTGGGAGGGTCCTGAAATGATCTGAGGTGAACGTCACTAAACCTGTAGAGCCCAGCTACTGATGTAGAAGCTGATGAGCTAGAAACAGTCCAGCTGGTGGATTACCCTTAACATCAGCATTCAAACTGGAGTGAAAATAGCTTGTTCAGCTTGTTTTATCTCAGAACCCATCCAAGCCAAAACTGGTCACAGTGTTAGTCCAGTACAGCTACTCCACAACTACTCATATTATCATCAAAAATGACTCTGTTCTGTTAGTTCAGAAGTTAGCTAACCTGAAAACCAGCTAGAAACAAGCTAACCAAACCTGACAGGACTGTTCAGTTCCTCTCACTTGGGATGTCCACCACCAGGTTCAAGGATCACCGTCACGACAGGAACTGAAAACATTGTGGTTGGAAATCCGAACCTCCGCCTCAAAGACTGAAGCGTGGAACGTGGCCCATTCAGACTCCTGGGTCGAAGATCTGTCAGAGGTGGAAGTTGAAGGTCTTTCTGACAGGTTCTTCTAGTAGACGTTCCCAGCAAACTGGGTTTACTGAGCCGGTCCACCATCTGATCTAACTGGCCACCAGGTGGTGATCAGTTAACAGCTCACCTCCTCTCTTTACCCAACACTCCTAAACACCCCATCCCATAATTTCCAAGACTTCAGTGAGGTTTATCAGATAAAACTTACAGTTTCCAGTCATGTGTAGAGATATACAAGGGAAGGAATTTAGGCATGACTTTCTAGCTTTGTGTGTTTGCTGCAGGAGTTTGTGATCAACTGTCCCGACTTTGAGGCAGCCAAGTTCTGGGTTGGAAACCTGGGTAAGACCGCCACCCACGCAGTGGTGTTTGCTCAACTCTACACACCTGACGGGGTTTGCCACGGTCTGCACGCCTTCATTGTCCCGGTAAGACTCTCTTAATATAGTCAGTTGCATGATACAGGACCTTTAAAAGGATTCTTCAACATTTGTCCTGTCCTCATCCAGGCAGATGTCCCCCTTAGATTTACTTGCATTGTACTGTTTTAGTTTGAATATAACTTGTTTTCTGTATCTATAAAGCACCCTGAGATGACATGTGTTGTAAAAATGGTGACCAGAGATTCTCTGCTTTGTTTTCCTCTTGTTCTTCTTCGTCTGGATGAGTTGGTTTGATGAAGTGACGACCTTTGTCCTGCAGATCAGAGATCCCAAAACCCTGCTGGGTCTGCCCGGGGTGCTGGTCGGAGATCTTGGCAAGAAGTTGGGCCAGAACGGACTAGATAATGGGTAAGCGTTTGGCTTGAGGACCAGAAATTAGTTTTGTGCCGTTGATTAAGGTCTCGTCAGCTCTGACTGTGCTTTTTCCCGTAAACTGAGATTCATATCATGAGATTATTTTGCACTTTAAAAAAAAAATATCCATCTGCAGAAACATAAAAGTTTATTATCAGGCTGAAGGAAATTAAATTAACACCATATACACCTATAAAAGGAAACTATACTGCTGAAGTATAAATTACTGAATGATTTTGTAAATATATGTGAAACCCCAGCTGCAAAAAAGTTGAGACACTGTAGATAAATGTGGATAAAACCAGAATCTATTGATTGTCAAATCTCATAAATTCATATTTGATTTACGATTGATCATAGAAAACGTATCAAATGTTGAATGACAGACATTTTACCACTATTACCAATATTATCATATATTTATTTATTTATTTATTAACAACTGTCTACATACATATTCAATTCACTTCAATTCAGCTTTATTTGTATAGCGTCTCTTACAATGGAGATTGTCTCCAGGCGCTTTACAGAGACCCAGATCATGACCCCTGATCAAATATCATTGACTAAAGTAATATTATTAAATCTGAATCAAAAATTCCCCTTGTGGGAGAAAATAACTTTTTAACAAAAATCAATGGCAAGGAAAAACTCCCCTTTAAGAGGAAGAAACCTTGACCAGGACCTGGATCATAAGGGGGACTTTCTTACTGAAGACCAGCTGGATAAAGGAAGAAAAGAGGATGGAGAACAGGGAGAGGAGAGCACATACATCATGGCAAAATATATAAATAATAATTATCCATTTACTGGAGAACTAATATTTCCATGTTCTTCTATTCTGACTGGTTCATTGTTAGAACACGAACTACAGAGATGACGATATAAACAGATGTAGGCAGCAACACTGAGGTGGTCAGAGGATCAGACTGCAGGTCACCATGATGGTTGATATCCAGAGACCTTTATATAGACAGGTGGAGGTCAACGCTGGGATGACGTCTATATAGACAGGTGGAGGTAAACGCTGGGATGACGTCTATATAGACAGGTGGAGGTCAACGCTGGGATGACGTCTATATAGACAGGTGGAGGTCAACGTTGGGATGAAGTCTATATAGACAGGTGGAGGTCAACGCTGGGATGACGTCTATATAGACAGGTGGAGGTCAACGCTGGGATGACGTCTATATAGACAGGTGGAGGTCAACGCTGGGATGACGTCTATATAGACAGGTGGAGGTCAACGCTGGGATGACGTCTATATAGAAGGTGGAGGTCAACGCTGGGATGACGTCTATATAGACAGGTGGAGGTCAACGCTGGGATGACGTCTATATAGACAGGTGGAGGTCAACGCTGGGATGACGTCTATATAGACGGGTGGAGGTCAACGCTGGGATGACGTCTATATAGACAGGTGGAAGTCAACGCTGGGATGACGTCTATATAGACAGGTGGAGGTCAACGCTGGGATGAAGTCTATATAGACAGGTGGAGGTCAACGCTGGGATGACATCTATATAGACAGGTGGAGGTCAACGCTGGGATGACGTCTATATAGACAGGTGGAGGTCAACGCTGGGATGAAGTCTATATAGACAGGTGGAGGTCAACGCTGGGATGACGTCTATATAGACAGGTGGAGGTCAACGCTGGGATGACGTCTATATAGACAGGTGGAGGTCAACGCTGGGATGACGTCTATATAGACAGGTGGAGGTCAACGCTGGGATGACGTCTATATAGACAGGTGGAGGTCCACGCTGGGATGACGTCTATATAGACAGGTGGAGGTCAACGCTGGGATGACGTCTATATAGACGGGTGGAGGTCAACGCTGGGATGACGTCTATATAGACAGGTGGAGGTCAACGCTGGGATGACGTCTATATAGACAGGTGGAGGTCAACGCTGGGATGACGTCTATATAGACGGGTGGAGGTCAACGCTGGGATGACATCCAGTTTCTGTAAGTGAAAAAACAAAACAATTTTCTCACTAGTTTGTCGTGTTTCCCGACAGCTTTGCTATGTTCACCAACGTGAGGATCCCGCGGGAGAACCTGCTGAACCGGACAGGAGACGTTACTCCTGACGGTCGCTATGTGACGCCATTTAAGGTCAGCGCATGTGTCACCGCGGGCAGAGACCTGCCTGGTCAAAGTTAAAATCTCACTAGAAGTAGTGATCATTGGGGTCAGAGAAGATTCAGAACAGGTTCAGAACAGTATCTTGACTTAAAAAATGACCACAGATAGGTCTGTCATTGGCCCGTATTTGAAACAAATTGACAAATCACAATTTTTTGTGTGGCTAATTTTTTTTAATGAAGTCACAGAAACGCTCAGGGAACACAAATGTGACTATGAAGTCAAAAAAGCCAAAAGAAAGAAGGACAGTTTATAAAATCACCTATAAATTCCAAGACAGAAGCAAAAACCATGATTGTAGCACCTCCTACTGGTCAACTGGTTTCAGATTTGGTTCATTTTTTCCACATGCCATTATTGACGAGTCTATAAAGTTTCATGAACATTGCTCATTCACGTTTGGAAATGTTGGCCTCAACGTCAGGTTCTGTCTGCTACCAAACCAAATTTTATCGCAAAGACAAAGACACGATGTTGCAGTAGTAGGAAATTAGCAATTTTTCGACACAAAGTCATAATTTTCTGTCAAAAGGTTGGGATTTTGTAACAAAAGGTTGCAATAATAAGTAAAAAAGTTGTGTTTTTATGACGAAATGTCATGATCACAGAACATAATGTCGCAGCTGTATGAAATTCTTAATTTTACATCGTAAAGTCATAATTTTGTGTAAAAAAAAAAAGGGAAAAAAAGCTTTTACGAAGTTGATATCTTACAACAAAAAGTGGAAATTATTAAGTTAAAAAGTTGGATTTTAGCTGAAAAATATTACCAACTGAATTTCATGATTTTGCTAAATTTGCAATTTTCCAACAAAAAGTTCCAAAAAGTTGTGTTTTTACTTTTAAATCTGTGTTTCTCTGAGATGGTTCTAGGATTAATGCATCGTTAAAACAAGCAGGACAGTCGTTCTGTTATATCCTGTTCAGTTTTCAGTCACTCTCCTTGCTTCCTTTGCTTCCTTTCCTCTCCAGGACCCCAACAAGCGCTTCGGGGCGTCTCTGGGAGCCCTTTCAATTGGACGGATTAATATCGTCAGGATGGCCCTCGTCAACCTGAAGATGGCTCTGACTGTAGCCATTCGCTTCTCGGCCACCAGGAGGCAGTTTGGACCCAAAAGCACGGAGGAGATTCCAGTTTTGGAATACCAGTTACAGGTGGGAATGTTTCACCCTGGACCACATCATCACCACGGTAACCACCAAAGAGACGGTGACTCTTCTGATGTGTCTTCAGATTTCCAGCTAGTTCCTGGACTCGACGGTGTTTCTGATAAACTCACGTTGAGTTGAATGACAACTCCTTAAATTTTTAACTTTTGTTGTAAATTTGCAAATTTGAAAAAGCTAAGGATTGTTGTTCTGAGCCCATTAATTTTGTTGTAAAATGATAAATTTTGCAATATTGCAACTATGAATGATACTAAGTACGGTACTAAAGAAAAAAAAAGTAAATTTTTGTCCCAAACTTTTTTGCAAAAATTTTGTCTGGATATAAATTTTTCTCCCACATTCACAATTTTTTTAAAAAGAAATATGTCAAAAAGCACATATTTGTTGTAAAGTTTTGGGATTTTTGCTCTAAAATCATAAATTTTTGTAGATAAAAGCAAATTTTACAAAATCACAACTTTTGAAAATGCATTTTTTAAATGAGCAATGTTTTGTTGCAAAATCATGATTTTTTCTGTTTGTTTTTTGTAGAACTGACAAATTTTTTTATGTAAAGAAAAGACATAGAAAAGTCATAATTAAAAGTTAAAAAGAAAAGTAACGATACTGTGATAAACAGTTATGATTTATGAGTAAATGGTTGTAATTTTAGGGGAAGACATTTATAATTAAAAAAAATTGAGCATTGTGTCACAAGAATAAAACTTAAATTTTTCAAGGGTTGAGTCATAATTTTACAAAAATCAAGCTGTTTTAATTTTGAGTTAATTAGTTGTAATGGTGTTGATGAAGTTGTAATTCAGTTTCGGACCCACAGATGAATAAATACTTCATGTTTTTGTGCGTCAGCATCACTTTATCTTGAACATGAGCACCTTGAAAAGAATCTGCATTTGTTCAGAAGTCTTGTGGTGAATATTTGATTTGTCTTCTAAAATGAGGACCTTTATTATTATTCTCATAAATTTACAGCGTTATTTTATGACCCTGAGACTCGACTGCTTCCTGACAACAGCAGGTCAGCTCCTGATGTGTCGTTTGCCGTATTTGTTCCTCCAGCAATGGCGTCTGATCCCCTACCTGGCAGCAGCTTACGCCCTCGAGTTCTTCACCAAATCCACCTTCATGAACTTTGTTGAGTTCCAGTTTGGCCAGATGACGGGGGACAACAGCGACAGACAGGTGAGGAAGCATGAGCCGAATCCACGGTTGTTCTCCCGCCAAAGCTGTGGCGTTAATGATCTCCTGTGGGTCTCACAGGCAGAGATGGGCAAGGAGATCCACGCCATGTCCTGCTCCAGCAAACCTCTGGGCTCCTGGGTGGTTCAGAGGGGGATCCAGGAGTGCAGGGAGGCCTGTGGTGGACATGGATACCTGGCCAGTCAGTGTCAAACTCAGGTGTTCTCTCTCAGATCCGAGTCCCTCAGAGACCAAACTGCCTTTTTGTTTCGTTCCAGTGAACCGTCTGGGTGAACTGCGCGATGACAACGACCCGAACTGCACGTACGAAGGAGACAACAACGTGTTGCTGCAGCAGACCAGCAACTACCTGCTGGGCTGGCTCCACGCCAAACAACACGGTCAGATTTAAACGCTAACCGTCACGGTCTTTGTGGTTTTCTTCCGTTAATGCAAACACCAGAGAGGTGTGTATGAAGAGGTGGAGGTAGAGGATGTAAGACCCTCAAAACTGTGTTGTACAGCCCTAAATCAGACACATTTGGGACGATATGGGAAAACCGACCCAAACCGACCAACCGACCATCCACAACACCCGGATGATCCTTAATCAAAAGACCGGCTGTGGCTCAGGTGGTAGAGAGGGTTGTCTGGTATTTGGAAAGTTGCCGGTTCAATTCCCATGCTCCCCTGGCTACATGTCGAAGTATCCCTGAGCAAGATACTGAACCCCAAGTTGCTCCTGGTGAGCACGTGGCACCCTGCGTGGTAGCCTCGGCCATCAGTGTGTGAATGTGAGGCCAATTGTAAACCGCTTTGAGGGCACCTTGGTGCTGATAAAGCGGTATATAAGTGCAGTCCATTTACCATTTACCCATGCCATCTCACAAATAACTCGGGGAACGAGCTAGCAGCAACAGGGCGGTTGTACATACATGTGCTGGTTGTTGTCCCACATATTCCCGCCCACCCCCCAGCCCCCGGCCGACCACGCAGAACCACCCACAAAACAACACAAGTCCTCCAACCAAAGAGCATCCAAACGCTACAAACAGCCAGCCAATCAGCCGAAACACACAAAAACACACACTTCCAACAAAACGCCCGCCACACACGCAACCCGCCCCCGCCGGCCGCCACATGGCTTTGCCAACATGGATTACTGCCAAGACTCATGTGGCTGTTGGCGGTGTATGAAGTTCCCATGACAAGTGTTGAAGGAGTGGAGAGAAATATCAACAAGTACCTCCGATGATGGCTGGGAATCCCTTCAATCTTCACTTCAGTAGGCCTCTACATAAGATCAGGACAGCTCCAGCTTCCGCTGTCATCTATGGTAGAGGAATTCAAGGTAGTAAGGTGCAGAGTCACGATGACATACAGAGACTCCCAGGATGAACAAGTCAGGAATGCAGGCATCCTCACAAGATCAGGATTCTTTAAGCTCCAGAAGTTGTAATGCAACAGTGGCTATACTTTAACAAATGCATTAACGTTGATGGAAGAAGTTTATTTTCCATACTGTGCCAACGTTGTCTGATCTGAGTTGTAGTTCTACAGCTGGCGTCTCAACTCCTCAAATCAAAAATTAACAACATCCACAAACATCTTGCTGTACGTGGTTACTGGTGTACGTTAAAGTTTATCGGCTGTCTTCATGGTAGAAATGCTGGAGTCAGCTGAGACGTGGACTGGAAGTTCTTTAAAGCTTTTGGTTTCATGTATTCTCGCTTCCAGCTTCGAAGTCGCCTGTTCAGTTGTTTTTGGGTTGGTGCTTTGAGCTTCATCCATCAGCTCTTCCATGAAAGCGAGTCATGTTTCTGAGGGGAACCAGGGCCTCGGGTCGGCACCACAGACGCATCTCCGGTTGACGTGTTTGTTTTCTGCTTTCAGACGGAGTTCGGATCGAGTCTCCGCTCCACACTGTGGATTTTCTGGACGACTTCCAGAGGATCCTGGAAAGCAGGTTTACGGCCACAACAGTGGAGGAGTGTTTGGACTCTGAAGGTACGATTGTTGTTTCACAACTTGACTTCCAACTTGAGATGTTTTCATGTTAAAAATCTAAATTAAGATCTCTTGATGTCCTGCGTGATCATCTACATCAGAGGCAGGAGGTTTGATGAACGAGGCTCACGATGTGGAAGCAAAAACAACTTTTGTCTTTACGTTTTCTGTTGGTTTAACTTGACTAGAATCAGTTCAGTTCAGTGAAACGATCATTTTCCTGACAACAAAAGCATCTCGCTCTCAAGTTGGAAAACTGAAACTTTTTTAAAATTCTTTTTCCAGTCATGAATCAGGACTGAACGACGGCCCTCCGGTGGCCACTTGTTGAATAACTCAGGTCGTCCAGGTGTTCCTGTCGGTCCACAGCTGGCTGAGTCCATCTCCCGGCTGCAACTGTTCATCTCCTGCTGTGTATCGTT